>JADRCH010000116.1:1314213-1362871 GCA_019843965.1 Rhynchomys soricoides | reverse complement strand
CCCCACACCTTCATCATCTCCTGCCCCCACCTCCCCACACCTTCATCTCCTGCCCCCACCTCCCCACTGGCACACCTTCATCACCTTTCTCAGTCCTAACCATGTCATTTGCAGTCACCCCATGACGCCTGTTGGAACCAGCAAGCCTAATATGGTTTGGTTTTGTTTTGTTTTTCCCTGGTGGCCTTGGTCATGCCCGCCCTGAAGAATAGACATACATGTTCCCTGTGTCTGCCCTGGAACTTAACCTCAAGTCTCAGGGACAGCAGCTTCCCCCCTCCCCAGCACCAGTTTCCTGATAGACAAATCCTGCTGGCAGGGGGTTCAAGAACACCTCTGCAGGGTAGCAGTCAGTCCAGGACCAATCCTGTCACAAACCAGATCAGCTGACTTGCACTGCACCCCCATGGTACCACTTTTTGTACCCCTCTCCCACATGGAAGTTTACCCATGCAATCTCCAGCACTTAGGAACAGACACGGAGAAGGACAGATGGTGACTCACTTCTTCCCTGACCACAAAAATCCTGAGTGCAGCTGACCCTGGGTGGCCGCCCTCTGTGATAGCCTGTTCCTCCCTCAGTGGAAATCATGAAAACATATTTACTGTGTGTCCTGGGGGGGAAGGGCTGCTCCAAATGTGATTGCCCATGGAGAGCCCAGGCCTTGCTTCATTTCAGGAAACAGGGTGCTAGGCATAAGAGTGGGGTGCAGAGGCCTTTGGTAGCCCTTGATGTTCAGGTCCTAGTTGGGTGCAGGATAGGAACCATGCCAGGCCCAATGTAGGCATTCCAAGGACTAGAAGTAGCTTGACATTCAAGAGATCTGTAGAGATCCAGGCCTAGGGCTCAGAAGAGCCAGAGAAAAAGTCTTGGAATGACCTGGAGCTGCTTCATAGGAGACTGGCAATGGCCTTACACCCAGCTCCATATGCATTCTCAGTCACTGCTGTCACCTCAGGGGCTGTGATGGATGGATATGCAGGGATCCCAACCTGGTTCCCAGAGAAAGAATGGAGACCTCACCTGCTGCTCCCCTCTCAGTCAAAGAATTTCCAGAGAAGAAGCAACAGTCATCATGGGAAATTTCAGGGCTAGGGAGGGGTGGCAGACAGACAGCAGAATATCCCCTTGGGGCTTTTCTCAGAAAGACTCTGGAAAACTTGGGGTTTATGCCCAGGGGGAGCAGAAGCCTAACGCAGCCCAGTGTGGTACACACACTGCACCCAGGAAAGCAAGCTTCTAAGACCCTCAGTTCATCTGCAGCTTTGCAGCATTCCCAGGCTGCCACCAAACACCATCACAAGCAGGTCAACTCAGGGTTCACAACAGTGCCAGCCCATGTGGCCTACATGCCTTCCAGCCTAGCCAAGGACTGATCTAAGAGGTGGCAGCATGTGGCTCTTTCCTATGACGAGTGCATGGAGCATTTAAAGCTGATCTGATTCAAATAAGGTGCAAGAAAAGATAATAGAGAAACCCAAGGCCCTAAACACTATGCCATGTAGCTCTTAGCAAAACATCTCATCTCGGGAAAGTAAGACCACTGCCAACCCAGGGTCATCACAGTTCCCAGCTCTCCCAGTCTCTCTGCAGCCAAGCTCCTGTTAGGGCTCATCTTGCCCCTCCTGATGCCAGGCCAGTATTTGAGAAGGGCATTCAAGGACAGGTGTGACTACTAATATCACTATTTTATGAATAGGTAAAGTCACAGGTTCTAACTGTACCTGGATCTCACAGGAGACATGACAACTCCCTGAGGCCCAGCAACCCATGGGAAATGCCTATTTGCTGGGCTATCCTGCCCCTAGACCAAAATCGGAGCTGTTCCGATTCCTTATTTGAAAGGGTGTACTGAGCGTTGCATGGCTGTGTCTCTAGATCCCGTACCAGAACTCATGGTAACCCAACCATTATTTTGCTGTGCTGTAACCTTTAAGGAAATAGCTACAGGGAAAGGGGGCTACACATGCTTGTTACAGCTGCAAGTCTGTTACCAATATGTCTGGTCAGTGGTCAGCTGAAGCTGATGCAGAAGCCACTGAGGGGCTGTGATTCATTCTGCTTGCCTAAATGGAAGCGGGAAGAGAGAGGAAGAAGGAAATGGTGGAGGGGAGGGAACGGAGAGAGAAGCAGCACGGGAGAGAGGCTGCAGAACAAGCAGGCAGATATGGTAACTGAGGGGAAACACAGAAGCTAGAAGGCCCCAGGCCGGAGCTGAAGAGGGAGAAGGAGAGCAGGGTCAGGACAGGCCCCACGATCTCACCCCAACCCTCTGCCCTACTGTGCTCCTGGAGTAAAGCCAACCAGGCTCTGAGATCATCCCTTGTTGTCTTCCTGGTGGTGTTTGCTTTCACTCCAACCACAACCCCTACCCCATGGCCTTATACCTATCCCATACACTGTCAGGGTATCTGCTGTCCAGCCTACCCTACCTACACCAGGCTGGCCACTGTGGGTGGGGCTCCAGGCTTTACTGGGCTGGGCTCTGCCATGCATCCTCCCAGGCTCCACCTCCAGCCTGGAAGGCAGCAAGGTCTCCCAACTGCCAACTTCCATTCCCCAAATCGGAAACGTGCACTTATAAAGCCATAAATTCTTTCCCATAGAGGCATTCCGGACATAATTAGAGCCCTCCCCAGGCCTGAGCACCAGAGGAACTGCTTGTTCCTCTGAAGACACACAGACCCGCGCAGGTGCCAGGGTCAGCCACTCTCTTACCTCTGCCAGTGGAAGTCCTTTCACTAGCAGAGAGAGATGCTCCTGTTCTGCAGGTAGGAAAGGAACATGCAAAGGGAGAGCTTTCTTAAGTGTGGAGCTGTTCAACATTTATTTAATGGCCACGGCCAGAGCCACCCTGTGTTAGACAAGTCTGCCACCATGTAGTTCCACAGGCTGGGGCCTCAATGACAGCTGAAAGATTTTCACGGCTCTATAGAGTGGAGTCCAAGACCAAGATGTAGGCAATGTCAGGGTAGCCCTTAGTTAGCAGATGCTGCAGGCCACCCGCGTCACACGACCCCCTCCATCCCTGTGCTGCATACCCTCCCCTGCATGTCTGTCATATTCTGACGTCCTTAGGACCATCAGCCCTACTGGACAAAGGTCTCTGTGTTAACCACCTTGACAAAGTCTATCTCTAAACACACATTCTGAGGAACTGGGAATTAGGACAACAGCCCACAGCATTTGCCATCTCTGTCTTAGTTATTTTTCGTTACAAAATAACTGGCAGAAATACCATAAGTTTTGTTAAGGTTTACTGGGAGTCAGAGTTTAGGCATATCAGACCATCATGGCAGTAAAGCAGGAAGCAGCTTGTCACACATCCATAGTTCCTCATTTCTGTTCAATCTGGGACCTCAACATATGGAATGGCACTATCCACATCTAGGGGGTCTTCCCACATCAATTAACCCATCTAGGAATCCCTCACAAACATGCCAAAAACCTTCCAGCTGATCCGAGACCCTGGCAAGCTGGCAATGCCAACCACACCTTCATAATGTCTGAATAATACTAAGGATCTTTCCTCAGTAATAAACTCAGGACAACAGCAACATAAACAGGACCCAGTGTGCAGCCGGTGCCTGTACTCCCAGCAACTTGCAACTGGAGGGTGCAAGAGATGACAGGGAAACCTCTGGTCTCTCAGGATGAAGCCCCACCTCTCCAGCAATGCCAACTATAGATACCTTGTGCAAGGCTTCATCCCTTTGCTTTGAAAGCTGTGTCTGGAAAAGGCTGCAATGAATTCATGCAAATCCAGTCTGAGGCTGGAAACCAAACACAAGCACACCGGGCCTGCCTGGCACAGCAGCGGCATCTTCCTGGATCCAGGTATCTGCCCCTACTATGGCATGAGGAACCAAGACAGATGGTGGCAATATTCACTCCCTACATGTGGCCTCGTTAGCCTGCAGTAGCAGACGCAGCCCTGGAGGCATCAGAATGGGGGTTGCAGGCTGCAGGAAAGGACAACCCTGGGAGCCTTGCAGGGAAAGAGCTATGCTCTGCCTTCTCTGCACACAAAATTCCCTTGGCTTTCATGTTTGAGTTACATTGCCAAGATGGGTAGGTATTCAGTTAGAAGCACCAAAGCTCTAATCACCTCCTGCAGCAGCAACATGCCCCACCCCCTTTATAAATCCCTGTAGCCAAACCAGGCTCTTACTTCAACATCAATCACTCCAGGGCACTCATAACAGCACCACAGGCACATGTGTGCGCGCGCACACGCACAAACACACACACACACACGCACACTTAGGGGATAGATTGAGGAGACAGAGGCACAGTCACACAGAGAGAAGGAGAAAGACACACACACACACACACCCAAAGGCCTCAGAGGTCCCCACTGAACACACGCATGCAAGTGAATCCTGCTCTTTGAAATGTGTTAAAAATGCATGCCTGGCACAAGGGCTTCCTTCCTCAGCAGATAAGGAACCCTGCTCCAAGGCGCCCTGCAGAGCAGCGCACTGAGCCAAGGCCCTGCCCCTGCCTGACTCCCACGGAGCCCAGCCAGAGGAGCTCTGTAATGGGTTCTAATTGATGATATGAGAGCACTCCGCACAGCTCTGATAAGTCAGCCTTCACTTTGGGAGGTGGGGACAGAGAGGGCAGCACTGAACACAGACGGGGACCCCCCATGCAAGTAAGCACCGGCCATTGAGCCTGACTTTCAAAGATGTTGCTGAATTCCACTGATCTTGAAGTCACCTATAACCAAAGCCAGGGCCTCACTTTTGAGTCTGCCTGTTATCATCTTCACCTGCTCAATCTGGTGATACACAAACGGAGTGTCCCAGGAGCTGACCTCCCAATGGAATAAAATGCTTTAAAGAACAAAGGCGGAAGCCACAGCCTGCCTGTCTTCCGGCACCTGTACACCCCAGGAACTCCTGCTCTCAGTTCCAGGATGAATTAAACTGCAAAGCTTACATCTGCTTTTAAATCTACCCTGACCTTGTGCTTCTAGATGAACACACAACTCAAAGAGGGGAGGGGACGCTCTGGGTATGGCCGTAATTAATATTCTTTCTTCATGGAAGATATTTGTTTGAAATGCTAGGATCCCATCAGAAAGTCATTTTCTTTCCAAGTTCACTGGCTTCCTATATGAATGTGAATCACAGTGACGGAGTCAAACGGAACTGAAGCCATACTGTTTGCTGCTTGTAATTGTTTGACTCTGGCCTAGACACAGCTGGAAGGAACAACTCAGAGATCCCAACAGACTATTTTGGATATTCTTATTCTAATTTGCAAATAATTTGCCAAATATGTCAAAATAAAGCAGAGATCTAAGGCGGAGAGCTTTCTGATCAAATTATAATCAAAGGATGATGTGTGGGAAGAAAAAGAAGTAGTCTTAAAATTCCTGTGGGCTCCATCAGAAGCCTGTCAACACGCACACGGCTGGAGGCACCGCTGACTACTAACTACTAGTATCTAGTTCACGTCACTTCAGATGTGTCACCATCTTGGGATCATTCATCTGCAGCATACCCACACGGGGATCTCCAAGGATGACCTTCACCTTGGCTGACCCGCCTCTTCACTCGGGTGTCTGTGTGAGGGCAGTGGTGTGCCTATGATGGTCTCTCCTGTCACAGTGCCATCTATGGTGGGCATGACAAGGGAGCTAAGGAGAGGACTCCCATATGGCACTAAATACAGAGCGTAAACAGAGCCCCCCACTCCTACCTTTCTTCACCCTGCTAAACCTCTGCTGAAGTGAGCACCCAACAGACTGTGGGGTCTGGAATCGACCCTAGGAAGGTATACTAATGGCTGTATTTTTTGTTGTTTGTTTTATGTTTTGAGACAGGGTAGCTGAGGATGACGTTGAATTCTTCTGGGCTCCTTCTTCCAGTTCCTCTGTGCTGAGACTGCAGGCATGCACCATAATGCTCAGCTTTCTGCGGCGCTGTGAATTAACCCAGCGCTCTGTACGAATTAAGCAAGTACTCTGCTGGGCTATAGCCCCAGCCCCAACAGAAGCTATTTTTAATTTTAAAACTTGGATGCAAACTGGCTTTTCAACAATTGTGGTTATGCTCTGAGCAAAAACACAAATAGCTTTTTAAAAGTATGGTTACATCTCGCTCTGTGGTTTGTTCAAGCCAACCATTTTTAAATCTATCTTGAAAAGTCTTCCCTACACTTAACCCATCAATGGAGGTCAGGTGTGAGAAGACCCAAGGACAGCAGGTGCCAGGCAGTGAATGCACCTACCTTTTCATTTCAGAGACACAAGGTTTGTGTGCTCTCAGCAATGGGCACCACTTCCTTCTCATGAAAGGAAACCAGCTTTGAAGGGCTAGTGTTGCATCCATGGCCAGGGAGCTAACTCAGGGCTGAAGAGAGAGATTCAAAGACATGCCCCCCCCCCCCCCCCCCCACTCCGCTGAGCAGTCAGAGGACCATTACTGACCATTTCTATGCTTCTGTTAAACTCTTCCCATAAAATTTTGGGGTTGATATCCCACACCCCAGCAGTGTTGCCATCTTAACAGAAGCAGTACTGTCACCTCACTGACAACTAAGTAACCTGCTTAGGCTGCTATTCATCAAGGCTGACAGACTAACCAAGCACAAAGATTGTCCAGAGGAAACAGGAGGGCTTTGGTTGAGATGGGGGACCAAATGACCAGGGTGGCACACTCTGATAAATATGGAAGTCAGGGGCCCACCACAGTCCACAGGAGCCAGCCGGGCAGCACCCAAACAGATACCATGCCTTTGATTGAGCTGAGGGACTGTCAATAAACTCACTGCAGATGATACTATCTATGTCATCCAGAAGTCTGGTCTGCCAGACACCTTGCAGGTATCTTTTAAAATGAAATCAGCTGACCCCCAACTTCACTGGTTTCTATAGCTATGGATTCTTTGGTCTTCCTGTCCCCTTTAGGCAACCATTAGAAAACACACCAGCTTGACCGACCTGCCTATCCCTCCAGGTGGGTTCATGTCACTTGTACACCAAGCCAGGGGAGGAATCAGTGGGAATCAACCCACATCGTAGTAAGAACCAAATTACTTTCAGCAAACAACCCAGGGGTCAAATCCTTTGAACCTTTTCTGTAATCCCATTTCTGAACTTGGGAGGGGTAGGCAGGCCCCACACGAAGGCTGCTTCTGCTATGAGCCCACCCCTCAACACCCATGCTATGACCACAGGCTTGGACTCTCTCGTTTTCACAGGACAGTTTCTAATCCTGGCTTTTTCTTATATACCAAGAGCATCTGAGATGTACTGTGGTTGTCCACTTGCCATGTGTCTGCATGGTCTGTTTGAATCTCTAGGCACCAGCGACTGATGTCTGTCTAGAACATCACCACAGACGAATTCTCTTGAAACTTATCTAAATGGAGATTCGAGACACAGCATCGGGACGTGACTACTATGATTGGTGTGCATACAGGGAGCGGAGTGTTCTCTATGGTCCCGGAGCTGCTCCGACACGTCGTCACCCAAGAGTTACTTTGCATCTCTTCCACCAGACTCTTCTGCTGTCCATGAAAGTATCTTTATCCCTGCAACCTATGCTGATTCCAGCCTCCACCTTTCTTCTCTCTTAAAGCCAACAGCACCTGGTATTTCCTCTCAGGAAGTCTCCTATCCATGTACTGAGGGAGCAAGATGCTGCTCAGCTCCCAATCAGAGATGGTGGTCAGGATGAGAAGGCTGCAGTCTCCAGCCTCACTTCTGCAGCATGCCCTGGCTCCTTCCAGGACACTGTCGGTGAACATACTCTTCTGAACTTTTCACTCACTTCAAGCTGCGCACAGAGGTTGGTAATCTGGAAAATCACACTTCTCCTATTCAAAGACTTAGTACTTCTCCTCATTCCTTTCCTGCGCCCCATTTGCCAAGGAACCCTCAACAGAGCAAGGAGGAGGAGAGTGAGTGAGTTTAATGAGAATGGCAGTGGAGAAGGACAAGACACATAATCAGAGCCAGGGACGCCAACCTCACCCGCACCCCTGCTCCCCTTTCTACTTTGCTCACTGTCTGTAGGGAGGGGAAAGAATGGACTGAGAAGAAGAACAGAAATGGAGGGAGCTCCAGGCTCTTCCCAAATCCCCATACACTGAGCCTGGCTTGAGCCTAGAGAACAAAGCAACCATATGATTAGAAGTAGGAAGCAGCTGAGAGCGGAAAGCTTGGTACCCCACTTCGGGCTCTGGGTTCCCGCCTCCACGTGGCAATTTTAAAAAAGAAACTTCCAGAATAGGGTGCTACCTAGCTGATCACTTGTGGAATCAGTCCTGACAACCTGAGTTTGATTCTTGGAAGGCATGTAAAAATCCAAATGTTGTGACACACATCTGTATCCCTAGCCCTACAGTGAGAGATGGAAGCAGGGACAGGAGGATCACCCAGAAGTCCATGGGCCTGTTCATAGGAGAGAGCAGACCACTGAAATTTGCTCTCTCCTCTATGTATGTACACATGATAATTGCAAGCTCGCTCGCTCTCTCTCTCTCTCTCTCTCTCTCTCTCTCTCACACACACACACACACACACACACACACATAACTTTTTAATATTGAGATGAAGACTAGGAAGATCTGCTGTGCATGAGCAGCCAGAGCTCACCTCTGAGCAGCAGACGCTCCAATGCCTCCACAATGCGATCCTGGACTAAAAACCTCCAAAGGACAAGTTCAAAGGGATTGTGGGATCTGAGGCCTTGCTCATATCACTTGGAAACCCTCAGGTAAAAGGCTCAGCAGATCATCTGAATACCAGGGTGGGAAGGGCCCGATGACCAGCTGATATTACACAACCGTTTACATAACAGTTGTGATCAGACTCTTCCCTTGGAAGCCACCAGCTGCCCCACTGCTGGGCAGTGCTCACCAACAGAACCCTTGCCTTTCCCTAACAATGAATCTCCTCTTATTATAGTCATCCTGGAGCCCAGCCTGTGGCTTTATGAACACCTTCGTTCCTCTCATTTAAGGTAGAAAGGTGATCCCCGTGGGCTGCTCCCCAACTAAGACTCCAGTGCTGACAGCTCCCCACGAAAGGGGTGCGAACGAGGAGAGATGGAGTACACAGGAGAGCCGCAAGGCAGTGGTAACAATCCTCCACCCCCAGGCACAGGAAAGGCAAGTCCACTTGTCAGACTTCAGCTAGAATCTAGCTTGTAGGAATGCCCACCTTCCAAAATGAAGAGCAAGACCTGGCCAGCAAGGAGCGGCTGAGCTGGATCTGATTGCAATCAACAAAATTATTCCCCAGGCACACTCAGGAGTCACTGTGTCAGCCACCTGCATCTTGGGCTTTGGCAATAAGACCTGCGTAGCAAAACATCTTGCAGTGGAATGTATTCGGGTTAGGAGTGCAGCCGCCTTGCCCTGGATTGTGCTCAGGTTCTCAGAGCTTCTGTGTACAGGTATTGATATGGTCATCCTGGGAAGAGGGTAACACAAAACCCTCTGTGTCCTCAATCCAGAAGCTAAACAGTCTCTTGCCACCACTTCAGGTTACAACACTGAAGGGGCAGCCGTTGGATTCTAAAGTAGTTTCCCCACACATGAAGTTTCAAGCGAGAACATCACTCAGGAAGTAGAAACACTTGCTCAAGCCCCAGCACTGCAATAAAGAGGCTACCTTCCTGGAAAGGCCTGACAGAGTCAGAACAGGGGCACTGCTCTTCTCGCGCCAGCTCCACTTGGACTACGGCTACCTTTGTGGGCAACTCCAAACCAACTGCGTCAGCCCTCCTTTTGTTTTAGGTACGGTTAATCATTTTTCTATTTTAATTCCACACTGCCTTAAGACAAGACAGAGCCCGAGCCTAGGGTCTGCTAATGCTGCCCTACTACGCTTTAGTGAAATCTGTGACAGAAGCAAAGGGAGCAGGGGTTTCTAAAGTTCAGATGGAAGGGACACAGCCAGACAGAAGTACAGTGCAAAGAGAGAGGGCTGAGCATCCATCTCTGATTCCAATAACTAACTCTCTAAGTGAGGTGCTTATTCTGAGCTAATGATGACAGATGATGATCATCATCATCATCTGCTAGAGGATAAACTGGGTGCACCCAGGGTTTCAGGAAGTAGACTCCTTGAATACACTTGTGCAAGCACCTGGATAAACATCAGGCATGGTCTCTCAGAGAAGTTCCCACAGACAGTCACATATCCACAAACCTATCACATGACAAGGGTACCCGGAAGAAGCCATATTGGCACTGAGCTCTCTTCCCTCCTTCCCACTCTCCCTCCTATTTACTATCTATCAGGAAGAAATCCAGCAGTTCTTCCAGACTATCCCATCCTGCCTCCAGCCTCCAAGGATTGCACACAGTATTTCCCTAGCAGCACCTGCAGCAGCAGCTTCTGGAATCACCCTATGTCATCTGCAGGGCTGGCACCGTGGTCCCAGCAGTCCCTCTCTACAGAGCATGGAGCTGCTTAACATTAAGTACAGTGCCCACCCCACAAACATGGCCAGGGAGCCATCTTTCTTCTCGCTCCAGACCGTCTCCGTGATACAGCCAATGAATAAAGCCATACCCAGCCTGGCCTCTGCTCCCTTTTATTGAGTAATCTGGTTTTCTTTGGGGGAATGATCAGAGGGCAGAGCAGACTGAATGTGTGAGGACTCAGATACCAGGGACTTTATTAAGAGGTTGCACAGTGGAAAGGTGAGGCGTTTTTACAAGGCATGTTTCTGTCCCCCACTCAGAGAAAAGCAAGACGGCCTTACCTCACAGGGCCTCTGTGAGGGACCAGTATTCCCAGTGACAGCTACTCTTTCCTATCCCATCATGAGTCTTCTCTGCTTTCCTCCCTCTCCATAAAGCCGCTGTCTTCTTGACAAACACAGCTGCAGTTCAGTGGTAAAGCACATGCTTAGCATCCACAAAGCCCTGGGTTCAGTCCCCAATACCAACCAATAAAAACACAGGGGATATCTGGCTTTGGGGTGTCTGTCCGTCTGTCACTGGAAACTGTAATAGCCCCTGTAGTCATGGCCACTTGCCCTTCTTCAGTTGTCTCCTCTTTAAGGTTGGATCCCACTGTATCTCTCTGCATTCTTCTGAGAAATTTCTGCACAGCTGACCCTTATCCTGAGTATCCCTCCTCCACACAGAGCTTCACCAGGTTCCCCACTGTGTCTTGTCCAACAGAACCCAGAGTCAAGGCCACAGAGATGAGGCCAAGTTCAGCAGCTTGGATCCTCCTGCAGTTTGTAAAGCAAGAGCATCTTACTCCCATACAGCTAAGTCTCTCTTGGAGAGCTGCATGCTTCTCTAGGGACACACACACACACACAGTGCTTCCCCTTCTGGATATAGACCATGGCTGTGCTCACCTCTGAGACAGAGTCACTGCTGCTGGTACAATTTCTGGGAGCATGAAGACATGGAAGAAAGAGGCCAGACACCAACTGACTCACACCAGACTGGTGTGGAGGGCTGAGCCAGCTACCTTCCAGAGTAGGTAGGTGTGCTTGTGGGCAATTGGCTCACTATAGATGCCTGTGGACAGCTAGCCATGAAAATAAATAGGAACTAGACTAGGACCCATTGTCCCTTGGTGGGTCTCTATCAAACCAAGTACCAAACAAATTCTTATCTAGGACCTGCTGATGCTGAAAAACCATCCTGGACCTGCAAGGACAGTCCTTCTGGGCTGAGGCCTCACCATGTCCCTAAAGCCAGGCCTGTCTTGTCAGTGTCACACCCTGAAGTTCCAAAGGACAGGGTAGAGAGAGGGCAGAAGGCCTTTGCCTCTGGCTTCTTTGTACATCCTTCCCAGGAAAGGTACTGGACTTATGCAAGATATCACAGAGACAAATCTCTAAACGAGTCAGGCATGGTGTTTTGAGTAAGCAGGCGCTCTTTGATGACCCTCTGTGAAAGAGAGCACAGCCCTGAACCCAGGAACTGCCACTGATACTTTGTGCTGTGTAAAAACACAAGATGTAGGTAGATATCTAGGCAGCCTAAACAACGAAGTGCAGAGGCCAAGGGTATGGAGACAGGCGAGTGGTGAGACACCTGTTACAAGGTTCAAATAATCGTTGCCAGGACAAAGGTGGCATAAAAACATGAACAGCAATCTCCAAAAAAAAATCACTCACTGTTGATCCACATGGGGAAAGAATAACCCATAAATAAAGTGACCTGTCGGAAGTTAGAGGCAGCTGCAATCACAGTGACACACAGCAATAAAGGTATCTCGGAGAAAGTATGCTTGTTGCTGTCCCTGAAAGTATCCCAGAGACAGAGTAAAGTTTTGGAGAAAGACAGAAGCCCAGGGCCAGGTAAACAGCTGGCAGACACAGGCAGGCCGACATACTGCCCTGAACCTCCAACTTTTTGACATTTACCAAAGTGCAGCTTGAGTTATTCCCAGGAATGCTAGGAAGGCATTCTACCCAAAAAAGGGGGACTGGGGGTGGAGACATTTCTTTTCTAACCCCATGCTTCCCTTAAGCACAATCATGACACACTAAGAGAAGGAATCCCACATTATGGGAGTCCATATCCTTCTGCTCAGAGCTGTGCCCTGAATTTGTAAACTGCTAGAGTGTCTTGTCTACTGTCCCAAACTCCCGACGTATAGCTTCTCAGAGAAGGCGCAGATGTGTGTGTCTCTGTCAGCAGATGGCAGGCAGAGCAGGTACTTCAAATGCTTTATGAAAGACCTCCAATCTTAACCAGAATTACATTTCTGAAGGAAAAAAAAAAAAAAGACTCCTGCAGGCAATGTGGGTGGCAGGTCTGCAGAAGCAGCAGCATCCGTCGTTACTAATCTGGAGAACACTGGAGTGAAGCTCACCTCACCCAATCTAGGAACAGGGGTCCTAATCCCAACCTGCATCCTTTCTAGACGGAAAGCCAAAGGGCTTGCCTGCCACTAGGCTTGAGTTTGCTGCAGGACACTGTTAACAAGACAGCAGGAGAATGAAGAAGGTGGCAGGTAACAGGAGTGGGTAAGTAGGCAAGAGAAGAAAGGCCAGTCTGTCCCACATGGTTCTCCTGCAGTTCCTCCCAACTAGACAATTTAATTACAGACTCAGCTTTACACACTGCCCTGTGGTAAACAACCAGGAAATGCAGCTCTGTCTTACTCTCTAATTAAACCAACCCTGTGGTGGGGGAGATGGCATTCTGAATTTTAGGTTTTCCTTGTTCCTCAGTTCTGAGTTGGGAGTCTAGGAACCAGGAGGTGAGAGAGAATTCAGTCCTTTTCTGGAACAGGCCTTTTATGTCCAGTTAGAAGCTGGACCCTTGAGTTGAGGAGTGGGTGTGTGGAATGACACCTTCTCTCCTGTCCTGAAGCCATGATGACCATTACTGATCATTGTCTTCTGACTGTGGAAGAGCCTAGGGTGTAGGGAGCTGGGTCAGTGTGAGTCAGAATACATACACTTCTAGCATTTCACCTGGCCAACTCACTGTAATCTCTATCTGAGAACTAGTCAACAGCAGTGTGAAACCCTGGTGGAGACTTGGCTCTCTGCAATTGTCCCCCTCAGGCAGGGACAGAGAGCATCAGAGATGGATGGTATTCTGCCCATGGGAAGAGATAAAAGAGCCGGTAAACAAATCACATGAGTGTGCCCTGGAGGCTAGTGACACACACCCAACTCAAGATAGGAGGACTCACAAGAGCCTAGACTGCTAGAAGCATCCCTCATGGGTCTCAGATACACTCATGGACAGATAGATACACTATGAAGAGGAAACTGTCCGTTCTTGATCCCCTGGGGCCCTTGCAAATAACCCAAGGACGAAGATCTAGGGCAGCTGAACCATACAGTTTCCTCTCAGTCCTTAGAAGCAAAAGGTGACCTGTGACTCATAGAACGGACTGGAGTGAGCGGAGTCCAGCCTGACAGAATGATGTGCGCAAGTCAAGCAAGCATACATCTTACACAGACCAAGACGTGATAAGTGACGGGTAGAGGGAGAAACTCCACCCCCTAGGAGGTCACCCATCCAGGCTTCCACATCTGGTCTTGAACATCTTCCTCCTCCCGTTCTCCTCCCACCTCTTTGGCCAGAGTTGCTGGGCAACAGCAACCAAGAGAAACAAACTCCCTTTCTTCCTCTGTCCACCCTGGAAAGTCTGGGATTCCCCAGGTCCTACCCCAGGCCATGAACTCTCTGGCCACACAGCCACAATGGATGACTTCATCCACCCCATGGCTTCTTCCCAACCTTATGTGGACAGAGTGCTCAGCTCTAAGCTCCCTCAAGCTTACCTTTACCCTGCTAACTCCTACATATCTGCAGAAGGCTCTCAGCATCACAGCAGGCTGACCCTCTCACAGTCCTTACCCTGAGAGCAGCCATTCAGTAATCCCACATCGAAGCTCCCACTCGCCCTTCAGTCTTGAGAGCAAGAGTCTGACCAACCAGCCCCACCCACTAAAGCACTCCAGGAGTGTTCTCAGTTCCCCGGCCTTGGTGACTTACCTTAGGCTATGGTTCTCAACACATTGTATCGCCCCGCAGAGGATAGCTGATCTGGCTTGTCATTAGGATTAGAAGGCTGCTAATGCCATATTGTGCATGAGGCCAAGGATGCTAACAAACACTGTACACTCTTCAGGACACTCCACAACAGAGAATAGCCTGAAACAGAATGTGGACTGTGCCAGGCCTGAAAGCTGATGCCAGGGTCCCCCCCAGTTCGCTGCCAGCTTCTTTTCCTCCTCTTCCAGCCTCTGCTTTCCCAACCTGCCCTCCAAGAAGAAAGCAGAGCAATCACCGGACCCCATCACTGTGCTCTCTTCCCCCGATCCTGAAAAGCAAAGCCAACAGCTGAGAATGTTCTCACCTGCTAATACAGTGCTCTCTCCCCAGCCCTTTTCTGGACAGCTACATTGGTTTGGAAGGGTTTAAAGTCTGTTTTTAATATTGTGGGTTTGATATATTCAACCTGCTGTTTGTTAATTTGTCTTATATCTTGTTTAAATACTTGCGTGCACACACACGTTTTCACATGTGTGTGCACGTATGTATGTGTCTGCTTGCAGCACACAACAGACATGCAAAGGACAGAAGACAGCTTTATGGAGGCAGCTCTCCCTCCACTTTTATGCATGTTCAGCAGGTTGAACTTGGGTCCCAGGATTGCATGGCAAGCATCTTTACCCACTGAGCCATCTTAATAGCTGTCTTAGTCAGGGTTTCCTTGCTGTGAAGAGACACCATGACCACAGCAACTCTTATAACGACATCATTCAATGGGGGCTGACTTACAGTTCAGAGGCTTAGTCAATTGTCATCATGGCAGGGAAAATGGCAGTGTGCAGGCAGACATGGTGCTGGAGAAGGAGGTGAGAGTTCTACATGTTGATCCACAGACAGTTTTGTATCAACTTGACACAAGCTGAAGTTATCACAGAGAAAGGAGTTTCAGTTGAGAAAATACCTCCATGAGATCCAGCCGTAAGGTATTTTCTCAATTAGTGATCAAGGGGGAAGGGCCCCTTGTGAGTGGTACCATCTGTGGGCTGGTAGTCTTGGGTTCTATAAGAAAGCAGGCTGAGCAAGCCAGGAAAAGCAAGCCAGTAAGAAACATCTCTCCATGGCCTCTGCATCAGCTCCTGCTCCTTGACTTGCTTGAGTTCCAGTTCTAACTTCCTTTGGTGATGAACAGCAATGTGGAAGAGTAAGCTGAATAAACCCTTTCCTCCCCAACTTGCTTCTTGGTCATGAATGTTTGTGCAGGAATAGAAACCCTAAGACAGATACCAAGGAGGAGACTGTTACTGAGCACAGGTTGTGCACAGGAGCCCTCAAAGTCCACCCCTACAGTGACACACTTCCTCCAACAATGCCACACCTCCTAATAGTGCCACTCCCTTAGGCCAAGCATTCACACACACCAGACTATGGCAGCCATACCTATACAAACCACCACACTAGCCTACCTTAATTATTAATAAAGTAGATTAACGGTTTTCTTCCAATGTTTTAGATATTATTTTTTGACTTTTGGAGCACATTCTAACCTTCCTTGCTTTGGTCAGTGTTTCTGGAACATTCTAGAGACACTACTCACTGCACATTCACTCTTCTCACCATTCCGGCTGTTACCAGGTCCTTCCACAGAGGTGGCTTAGCTCCCCTGCCACTCGGATTTCTATGTGTGAACACACACATACCTAGAGAGGGAGAGGGGGAGGAGGGGAGAGAGCAAGGTCTCTCCCTACAAATAGTATCATGCCCATATGTACTGGGATGTGACCACTTTAGAATCGGGAGTTTTCTTTAGAAAAAATTGTTTAAGATCAAGTCTCACTGTATAGTCATGGCTAGCCTAGAACTTACAGTGTTATTTTTTAAGTTTTTGAAACTTTTATTTTCACACACACGCACGCACAGGCGTGCGTGTCACAGTGCACATGTGGTTGTCAGAAGACAACTTGGAGTTGGTTTTCTCTACCACCATGTGGGTCCCAGGGATTGAACTCAAGTCATCAGGCTTGGTAGCAGGGGCCTTTCCCCCACAAATCTCACCAGATCTCTTGAGTTTTCTTTAGCTTTATTTTCTAGCTTTTCTGTTACTGTTTTCCCCCTTAAGCAATCACAGTCCGTTCCCCTAAGAAATAAACTTCTCTTGCTAAGTTTTGTACTCATACACCAGCTGCATGCAGCTCTATGTGCTAGGTACAGCTAAAGGCTCAACCGTACACAGCAGGCAATGACGCCATATCCATTGTACACAAAGTGATTAAATACATCAAGGTTATATCCCTGGAAAGAGATTCAGACTCCGTAAGCTCACAAGTCTGTGTATCCCTCTATACAGCTTCCTTTCCTACTTCCTAGAGACAAGAGCATTTGTGTCCATTGATGAAGATAGCCTGAACCCAAACAGTCACTTTTAATCATGGTTTCTTGGTCAACCTCCCATGTTCCAACTAAGGCCTGGGAAGGAGAAACCTGGGAAGATGGGAAGAATGTCCCCAGCACTCACAGCCAGTGAGTGCTAGAAGCCTATAGATATGACCTCTTGACCACCTAGCCACACCTGGGTAGGTAAATTTATGTGTCAACCTGAATGGGTCAAGGGATACCCAGGCAACTGCTGTAAAAGATGATTTCTAGGTGTATCTACAAGGATGAGGAAGAGGCAGCATCTGGATTAGCACACTGTGCAAAGCAGCTCACCCTCAAACACAGATGGACACTACCCAATCCACTGGATGGAAGAGCAAAGCATCAAGGTAGAAAGATAGTGAACTTGCTTTCTCCGCTGGGACATCTACCTTCTGTCCCCAGACACCCGGTTGTGTGGCAAGCTCAGAATTTCTTCTGCATAGCCACATGCATGGCTCAGTGTTCAGAATAATCTCTGGTTGAGTCTGGCCTCTCTCGGGTTGCCTAAGCTAACCTTTCTCTATTTCCCCATGTGAGAAGACATTTCCTCTTCCCACTCAGAACAGTCTGATATATACTGCCCTCTAGCCTAGAACCTTTCCCCTGAAAATCACAACTACACTTTGAGTTCTCATTGGGTACTGGCAAACTGTCACAGCAGCTTAAGGAGTGTGGCTTGCCCTTAGTAGAAAAGGAAGTGGACTCGGGTAACCACCATGTACAAATGTGCAGAATCAAGGTGGCCTTAGGCTGCCGTAACAACACACCACAACCTAAGAAGTTTACCACACAGAAAAGGCATGGTCGCACAGCCCTTCTGAGGGTCATGTGACAGAACCTGCCCCAGGCCTAGCTCTGCTTATTTTTGGAGCAAGCTGTGACATTCCACACCTGGTAGCACATCATTGCAACTCCTGTCTTTATTTTCACCGGACACTTGCATGTACGTCTGTAACCTTGCCACAATAAGGACAAGGATCCAGGGGTAATGGGATGACCTTTTTCTAATAAATCACAAATGAGGAGACGCTATTTCCATCCTGAAAAATCACACTCTGAGGTACAGATGTTAGCTGTGCAAAGTATGTATTTAGGGAGAACACAAATAAACCCAGCAAGCCAATGATGTGAGGATGGGGGTCCAGCTGAGCTACCTTCAAGCCTGGGGGGAGGGGGTCCTGGGAAAGTTAGAACCCAGCCTGCTGCCTCTACATGCTGACAAGGAGAAGGCCAGACAGGATAGACCCAAGGTCTCAGGAAGGGGACACTTCCTGCAATCTTTTGGTTCCTGTCTCTGCCCTCTGCTATCCCCAACATGACAGTAGTCGACCTTCCTACTGCAATCATGTCTGACACTGTAAAGCTTCTGCCTCGGTGTACCTTCTTTAAGCCCAGTGATGCCTCAAAAATACAGAGAGAAAGTGCAGCCATTTTCAGTACTGTCACTCCCTGCTACATCAGGGTGACAGATGCCACCCTGACACGTCCCACATTATCAAAGTCTTGCAAAGACCAAAGACGCAAGAAGGAAAGACTTGAAAGACCCTTCCTGAAGCAGAGACCAAAACAGAACTGGGGGTGAGGCTACCATCGGTCCTCAGCAGCTTTTCCTCTGATAACAGGGCTTTCAAAGGACTGGAAAACAAGTGTCCGTCCATCCTTCCTAGATCTACCTGCTGCCAGTCTGTAAGACAACACACCCACAGGGCTCCCCACTGCTCAGCTCTGCTGAAGGGTAGGGTCAGCCTAGAAAAATCATTGACCAAGTAGGCTCCCCCTAAAATAAAACCAGGGTATGTTCTTTTTTGTCTTCTCTCTTAAATACTAACCAATGGTCTTCAAATCATGCCCCACGACCCTGTGACTGCTGAAGTGACAGACAGAAGGAAGAAGGACTACATTTAACATATCTGAAGACTCTGAACAAATTTTAGAGCAACGTGCTTTCCAGATGTGTCTGTTACCAAGTTAAAATCCAGTGAAGCAGAAAGAAGATGAAGCAGCCACACTTACTAGCTCAGTAATGCAAAGCCCATTCATATGTGGGTACTACTTTCTCCCTCAGGCTATCCTAGCCAAGCAAGAATTACTAACCCACTTTCCAGCCAGACTCCAAGCACAGAGTGGTTAAGTGACTTCTCCAGACACACACTTAAGTCAAGGCCAGGAAGACGGGGCCCAAGGACTTTATGGACAGCCTGGGGGCTGCTGATACTCCCAGGAAGTAGCATCATAGAAAGAAACCATGGGTAAGGCAAGTCCTCTGAAGAGAGTGCCCCATGAGCACCCTCATGACAAGACACCTTGCCAGTCTGGTCTTCAGAGGACAGGCTGGACAGGGCAGACATCACGGCTCAGTGTGGTCCTTAGCTCAGTCCTCACTTCCCCAGCCATGTTGGCAGCCTCTTGCCCTGGCCCTCATTCCACCTAGCTTCTCCCTGCTATTGTACACAGCCTACTCATCCGTGCCCAGTGTCTCATCCGTTTTGTGTTTAATGTGCGAACTTCTGTTTACCTCTGTGACAGCAGTCTTTCCAAGCCCCCAGGCACACCCTGGATTCCCCTGGGATCTGGCAACACTGTCATCACCATAAACTTTGTCATCTATTTGTGTTTAGAAGGAAACAGTTTCCACGTGTTTACTTTCAAGGGTGGTGAACTCTGATGTTGCTGATCTCTAAGTCCTGTGGATTTCCCTTGAGCTTACTGCCTGGGCATCACTGACAGATTAGCATACGAAGGAGTGTCACTGTGGACCTGTCAAAATATTTCTTGACAGGCTAAAGACAGGATAGCAGTTAGAAGAGGGTGGTTGGCAATATGTTTCCGCAATCTGCCCACCACGTAGAGGCAGCTCTTTGTTTTGATCAGGCTGTGGCTCCCTGTCCCTTGGCGTTCATACATTATGCAGACCCCAAACAGCAGGGCCAACACACAGACCTCCTTCAAATAATTAGGAGAAGCCTGCGGGGCTGAGCGTTGCCATGGCACCACAAGGAACGGTCGCATCCCGAGAAGGACGAAGGCGACAAGAGCAGCTGAGGACAGCAGTAAATGAGCACCATCACCTTCCATGAGACCTGCAGCAGAAATCACCCTGTACTCTCCAACACAACCCCCCCAACCCTGTATCCACTATGGCTTACAGACAGCATGGACTTCCCAGAGTGCACTGTGGGAAATGTTTACGGAGTAAGACTACAGAACCCTACCTTGAATATCTTTTCAAATGGTGTACAGAAAAATGTGGGGGGTGAATCCCACCAGGAAAAAAAAAAATAAGCAAGGGCTGCATGATAAGCCTGCAGGCTTCTGAAGGTAACTTCCTCTTCAACACGTGCTTTGTTTGGCAGAAATATTTCCATATAACTATATTCTGAAGTTTCAAGCTCACATCACGACCATATGACCAGAAAAAGGAAATGCAAACAGATAACTGACATGGAGCCATGTGGTTGCTGTCTTGCTTTAACAAGGCATTAAACTCCCTCAAATAAGGGTCACTCATGAAGTCAGCCATGTCAGACAGTCAGTCATTTCTTACTGTTAAAAACCCTCCATGGTCCCCAGGTAAACTGGACACTGCCAGCCTGTGTACCTCTGTCTTGCTTTCCACCCTACCAGCCCACCGTCTTTCTTCATTCTCTGCACAGCTCGTCATGTTGATTCTGACGTAAGAGACAGGTCAAGGCTCTCCATTCCCCAGGCCGTCCGAGGACCAGCAGTCCTGGCCATCCTCCACATCTTCCTCCCTGAGCAACATGACTCCGTGCATTTGCTGTGCCACACGCCCTCGCACCCAGCTTCCTTTCTGCCACACAAGTGTCCTGGAAGTGACAAGTCCCCTCTTTCTGTCTCACCACTATGCCTACACTCCCTTTGCACATCTGAGGATACTGCTGGCACTCTTTCCTGAGGACAGCAGTTGCACACATGACAGTGATGAGGTGTGGCACTCTCTGTTCCAACAAAGGCTCCCTGCTCTTGGGGAGAAGAACCACAGACACAGGGCAGTAGTCCCCGACATGGTGGCTGACCCACATATGCTGGACCCTGGATCTGTTTTCCCCCTACTCACTGACAAACTGCAACGCTGTGGGGTCTTTGCTCCTGTGTCCTACTGGACCTGCACGGGCCTGGCCCGGTAAAGAATGTGCTAGGTTTCACATCAGCTAGGGACACTAGCCCCTCCATTGTCTCCATCCTTCCTCATACCTCCCACGCCACTTCCTTTCTGGCGATCCTCTCCCTCCCTCCAGTGGAGAAGATTCCAGGACATATGTCTCTCATTCCGACTCGACCTCCATGTTCCCTTGGCCCAAACTCAAAAACAACTTTCAAATCACTGAGGAAAATTATCAAGTATAACTATTTCCGGTATCAGCAATAAATGAGTCCTAAAATCAAATCATTTCCAACGGGAAAGTGCACAGTAGACTGAAGTTGTATGCATGCATGTACACACACACACACACACACACACACACACACATACCAAGCCATCAGCTAGATGACAGATAAAGGAGGCTGACGTCTGGTCACAGGGAAGTTGGGGTACACCTGGGAGCATGGCCACACTTCCATTTCCCTCCCCTTAGCAGTTAGCAGTGTCTGGTCCCCAAGGATGGCTTACAGACACATGGTGTGACCTGACGTGATTGTGAGAGACTGCAGAGTGGGTGCTTTGAAACATAAACACAGAATATACCTCATTAAATATGGCCTTCTGATACGTTGTGGATACTGGGTGTTCTATAAACACGGGGAAAACCACAATGCTAAGAAAAGACAGTCTGACAGGAAATGGATGACGGGGGGTGGGGGTGGGGGTGGGATGAAGGCAGAGACGCCGTCGCCCACCCAGAAAACCTGGAAAGCCAAGGCTTCGCAGCTCCAAAGGGAACTATACCCAGTACCTTTAGCTCATGCCCCCACATTCCCCACCCCGCAGCGTTCCACTGGCAGGAGCAGCCGGCCTGGGAGCCACCCGGGAGGACCTAGCGACAGGGACAGACAAGGTAGTGAATGAAACACATGTCCTTGGACTAGCTGGCTCAGGCCATCCTGAAACCCTGAGGCAGCAGAGCCAGCAGCCACTCAGTGCAGAACAAGCAGTCTAACAACCCGCCATTTCCCAATTAACTAATTTTCCATCCCCAAAATGTTTTGCTAATGTTTGCACAGCAAGGCAATACAACTCTCCATGTGTAAGCTGATGCCCGGAGATGCCTTTGTTGTTCCCAACAGGCTCCATCAACAGGCAGAGGAGTCAACCTGCAGGAAGGGCCCAAACCCCCAGGGCAGCACGCCCGCCCTGGTGTCCAGAACTGTTTCAGCAGCTGCGCTGACAGTTCCGAGGGAGGAGACAGCCACATTTGTTCAGAAATATCATAACCATAGCACCAGAGAACACAAGGCAACTGACAGGAAAAGGAGCTGCCAGTGTGCCCTCCCCAAAGGATATCCAGCTGGCTTCCACATAACCAAACTCAGCAGTGGCCACTGTGCTGATCCATCCCCCTCCAGTATCCCTCTGAGTGTGAGTGAAGAGAGCTGGGAGCAGAGGTCACAGGCCAACAAGACCTGTGCTCTACTCCCCTTCTCTGAAGCACGCTGACCATCAGAAGAGATGGGACTGTTATATTGCTTCCTCCAGTGACTACCAAGGGCACCAGTGCAAAGAAGAGCAGACTGCCACTCCAGGGACCCTCGCTGCAGAGTAAGGATGGGGAACAGGCCAATGCTCAGGCCCAACACACACAGTAGGGCTCAACCAGCTTCAGCTGTGCACCCGCTGATCAGAAGACCTGGCTGGCTGTGGTCAGAGAGGATTTAATGAGCCCAGTGACAGGAGCCACACTGCCCTCCTCAGTGACTGAGTAAGGAGTAGTGACAAGAGCTGATCAATGATCTGTATTTGTTGAGCACAAATTCAGGGAGGGAGGTTTTCAACCTGAGATTGAAAATCCTTGGGTGGAGCCAGTGGACATGGTGTCTGCCACACCTGACAGAGAATAGATTCCTAGTTAGGACAGGGGGAGGGGCACCTGCAAAAGAAAGGTGACAAACCACCAGCACAGCAGAGCTCTGTGGTGACAGAAAGGCCCAAGGGTAAGAACAGCAGCTACCAAGGTCCAGAAAGGTAGCTCCAGTCCAGAACAAGCCACCATGGAGAGCCAAGACTACAGAGGCCAGCTGGGGCAAGCACGGGCTCAGGAAACCACACTCTACTCATCCCACAGGGAATGCAGAAAAGCCCTGGTTACAACCTACAAGAATGGCCTGTATGTCAAAGCTCCACCCCAAAGTGGACACCTGAGCCCCATGACAATGTGAAGAGCCACCATGACACTGGAAACAAGCAGGCCTGGGCATGCAAACTATTCACCAGTGGAAAAACGGGTCTAGAGCAATGTAAAGTTTAGGAAAGGAAAGCCCAGTCAAAGATCAGATCCAAGATCGAGATCCAAAATCCAACGAGCAGGACGAAACCAGAGGAAGAGGCATATAGCCTCTAGATCCTATCCACAGTGCCGGCAACAGAAGGTGGAGCCACAAAAGCCAATGGCCCCCAAATCACCCACAAGCCTGCTATAGTCTCTCAACATCAACAACAACGATACAGAAAACACTAGTCAAAATATCCTTCTCTGGGTCAAGCAGAACAGGTTCCCAACACTGCAGTGACTGAAGACATGGTAGACAGACACTCTCTGCCACTGAGACAGTGTACGTCCATACAAAGACAGTATGCACCCATGGTCAGGATCATCCACCCTCAATAAACAAACAAACCAGAAAGCCCACATGTGGACAGGAAGCCTTCCCAATGCTGGTGTTGTGAAAACAGTTAACATCCCACTCTCGGTAGGCCCCTCATGAGATACTAGTTAGAATTCACTTCTCCCCCATTCTACCCCATACACGTGAGACTCAGGCTCCCAAGCTAAGTATTTAAAAATATAAATTAAGGGTATGCAGGCTGGGGGTGGGGGAGATGGCTTAGACCGGGAGAGGACCCAGGTTTGGTTCGCAGCACCCATGTGGCAGCTCACAAGCTTCTGTAACTCCAGTCCCAAGGGATCCAGTGTCTCTCCTCACCTCCACTGGCTCCTGCACACACCTAGTACACAGACATATATCTATAAATACTCTTTTAAAACAATAAGGGCATATGCATCTCCAAACTACACAATGCTCTCACTGATGAGCAGTCTGATCTCCAAGGGTTTCAAAGCCAAAACCTGCCGAGAGGACGGCTTGCTGCTGCCACCAAACATCGAGACCACATAGGCAGCAGGAGCAGAAGTGAGAGTCGCTCCCTTCCCAACTCCTGGACACCCAGAGTTACCAAAGAACCCGCAAAAGAACAATCTCAACTGACTCTTAAAAACTATCTCTCTCTCTCTCTCTCTCTCACACACACACACACACACACACACACACACATCTATTTTAGGACTCGGATTTCCTATATCATAATTAAACCTTAAAAAGAAAAGAAAAAGAAATCACAACCCCATGGCTGGGTCACTTCAGTGTGCCAAAAACAAAAGCCAGCATTTCTCTCTTCCCTGCAAGCTCATCAGATGTGAGCCCTGCCCAGTCTCCAGAGAGCAGCTAAGACTCCAGCTTTACTATTCAGTCAAACTTAAGAAAATTAAAGATTCCCATTTGTTCACTTCTGAGCATCTCTGGAGACACTGATAATGGCATTCGCATTACGCAAGCCCTCATTCCCACCTGCCCCTGATGATGCAATGTGAGGATGTCTTCCCAGAGCTTTCATTAAGCTACAAGTGAACTTGACAATCACCCTCAGGATTCCTTCCTGACTATTCACTTTCCCCACATCTGTTTGGGGCAAAAACACTTATTAACAGTCTAAGTCAGCCAGGAGTAGTGCCTGTAACCCAAGGAAAATGAAGATTCAAGGCCAAATTGGCTTATAAATAAAAACATGTATTAAAAAGAAAAGTCCATCTCGAAAAAACAAAAACAAAACAAAAGAAAAAGAAAAAGAAAAGTCCAATTGGGCAGCAAGAGATCACAGATGGGGCTGAAGTATCAGCCTCCAGGGTCCTCTCTACAGTCACACAGATGGTCTATTGGAAGGCTGGATTAGCTGGGGTGAGGTTAATCCAGACGTAACATTTCCAGGTAGAAAGCTGCAAACATTCTTAAGGTTTTTGATAGTCTGGGACATTCTTCTCTGTACCGTCATCCCACTTTCCTTTCCATACACCAGTGTAAGAAGGAAACATTGCTGTGAACTTGTTCCATGAACTGAACTGGTTCATGATCTTGGTTTTAGTACTGAAATGTCAGCCAATCATTTTAATTGTTCTCTAACAGAGCCAAATATATTTACATCTTATTTGACCATGCATTTCTTCTTTCATGGATTCTATGACCATTTTCTTTTGTTGTGGAATTTTCCTCATTGTTTCGTAAAAACTGTTTACATATGAAAGACCATTCCTAGTCATATGCTGTAAATACTTCAAGTTTGCCCTTTAATTTGGCTTACAGTGTTTGTGAGATCCAAAAATTAGTCAATCATTTGAATACTGTCAAAGCAAAAGTCCTTTTTTATACCGCCTTTGATGTCCACCCCCGAAACATACGAGCACTCAGGCAGACTCTTTTTTAAGGAAAGAATTCTGTCTTTGGTATAGACCAAAGTAAAACAAAGATAAACAATGATCTGACCCAGTTTTGAAACAGCCCAGCTCCCCAGAGGCAGACCACATAGCTGTCCCATGAAGTAGCAAACAGAAGACAGCTGACCCTCTGTATGAACTTTCTCTTGACATAAAAATTGGTTAACAATAGTCGGGCAATGAGAACACCACCAAGCACATATTGAATTCATGTCTGCAGACAGATGTGAGCATGTGCATCAAGCCCTCTGCCAGATGCTTCAGAGGATGTAGCTTTGGAAAACACCTTTCCGGGTGTGTGGAAAGATGTAGTCATCTGGCCTGGCCATCACTGAAACCATTCCAACATGAACACTGCAGGTATGCTGCTGGGCAGACACTGTCCAGGCAGAACACACAGGAATGGAGACTGGGTACTATGCTCTAGCAGGCCAAGGCCTCCCACTCCCTGCCTGTGACCTTGAAAGACTCAACTACAGCTGTGGAGACCAGGGGAAGAGACAAGGCCTAACTCTGTGAGCCCCTCTGGCCATTAGAAAGGAAAACCGGTATCAATTGCTATTCACTAGCATCAGAGAAACACAGAAGAGCCACCCCTCGGGAGCATTCATCACTCAGCACAAGCCCTGGGCAGAGGGCAACTTGGACTGGGCTATTTGGTAGTTGGATTTGGGATTGCTGAAGCCAAGTGAACAGACTCTGTGCTGGAATATGACTCACAGACACACAGACAGATACACAAATACACAGACACGGACAGATAGACACACAGACACCATAACTTTGAGCTCCAATGCAGGAAACTTTCAAGGTAAGTAACTGATAACCAGAAAAAAATCACACTTACTGTCCCCTCCCTGCATCCTGAGGTGTAATACAGACGGGGAAAGATGATCAGTCCTCTTTGCTCTAAAGAACTGTGATATGTCATTTACCATCTGACCTCTTCCCTGAATTGTGAGAGGTGTGCATACCCCAATTCCCAAGCTAGTCTGCGCTGAGGCAGGGACAATCTGAACTCCTACCTTCTAGTGCAGCAGGTGTGAGCCAAACTGAAAAGAGAGTTTATGACAGAAACACTGCAGGGATGGTCCACTGAGATAGGCTAAACATGAAAGCCCGCCCCTTCACACTTTCTGTCTTCTCTGAGCTTCCATAGCCTTCTTCCTGTTCCTCCATATACCTCTCCCACCAAAGAACTCTGGCACATTCTCGCTCCCACTAAAGCCAGAGCAAGCAGCAGCTGACTAGACAGTGTCCACCTTCCAGCAACGCCCAACCGGACCCCGGCATACACTGATCACTTTACTGTCACTGGTGTGACCCTGGCCAACGCCTGTGCTTCAAGTACTGCCATGTCAAAGACCTCTCTTGCTGTTGCTTAGCAGCACCCAGAGGCTGCCTTGCACACTTGCTCAGTAGGCATCTGATGAATGGGTGAGAGGGACGAAGATGTGTTTGTAATTATCTGGCAGAAGAAAGACACAGAAGCACACCCCAAAGATCCATCACATTCCTGGCTAACAATGAATTCTGCTACCCAGGTGTCATTCTGGCACCACTGGCCTGCTCCCCAGCAGCAGATGGGCCAGACTCCCCGCAGGGGCCCAGCACTGCTGTATGCTAATTCACTGTTAATTGCAGAGGACCAGGGCCCTATAGGGAGGGCTGCACCAATCAGGCCTCTCACAGAGGAATGTGTGAGTAATTACCAGTTTATTCTCAGCCTCCCTTTAATCTCTCAGTCCACACCTGGAGAAAGCAGTGGCGATGTAGGCTGTGTTCCTCTTTTCACCCTCTCTGGCCAACTTTTAGCCTTAGTTGGGGAGAAGAGGAAGGGATGGGTTGTCTAGGGGCAAGAATGAGTATTAACCCGAGCCTCTCCCCCTGGCTTGCAGCCCCTTTAGAGGAAGAGGGTATCCTGACCAGTTCCGGACTTGCTGTCTCTACTCACTAGGAAGCTGGGAGGTCTTGGGGTGGAGGGAGGTGCACGGGGAGGGGCTGCACACATGCACATTACAGGCACGCAAGTACAGGTTACACTGTAGAACCCACTTAGGAAGATAAGTTGCCAGGTTAAAAGGTCTTAAAATCTCTAGGACTGTCCGCTTCATAATGCTCAGAAAGGGGCATTTCTTTCTCTGAGGAAAGATAGCTCAGTGCTTAAGAGCTCTGGTGCTCTTCCAGAGGACCCAAGTTCAGTTCCCAGTACCTACATAGTAGCTCACAACCTTCTGTAACTCCTAATTCCAGAAGATCCAGATCTGAAGCCTTCTTCTGGCCTCCCGCAGCACCGGGCATGCAGTGCATAGACATACACGCAGGCAAAACACCCATAAACATAAAACAAAAATAAATACATCTTTTTTTGTTTTTAAGTACTAAGTACTTAACCAATACATTACAATTTGTATTAACTCCTGCCTTGGGAAGCCAACTCTACCTCCTAGCAGAAGATGGGAGGCCATGATCCCATGATCAGATGTAAAAGGTCAAAGGTTACAGTGTCTCACAGGGAAGATGCTGGGATTGTGAGCTGTTAGGCTGTCCATGTACAGGAATACTATGCCAGCTAAGACTGAGTCAGGTATGTACCCCAGTGTACATACCAGCCTGGATGAGATTTGTGGCCTGGCATGGGTTGAAAATTATCCACCTGAGTCTCAACCCTCCTTACACAGGTTCCACACCTCTGAAGGTGCTAAAGGGTGAAGGGAACTCACCTCCACACTGCATACAGCCCTCAGCACCTGAGCACAGTCCCCATCCGCTATTAAGTGTGTATTTGTCAGTCTGAATAAACACAAAGGCAAAGAGCAATTCATAGATCATTGGAAGGGCCCAGGCGTGCCAGGCGCAGCCCCTCAGAGCTCATTGCTGGCTGCCATGAATTATTTACACAGGCCTGGCCCACTGCTCACTGCTGTGAGGGGCACCTGCTTTAGCTGGGCCACCAACCAGGGGCTCTGCCTTGCTATTCAAAGAGAGAGCAAGCCAGTCAATCAAGGAGGCCTGCAGGGCTTAGCTCTATGACTGGAAAGGAGGGTCTCCCTGCCAGCACAAGAACAAGCTCAGCTTGCATCCAGGGAGCCCACCCTCACACCTCACTGTAGAAGACACCCACTAGAAAACAAAGGACAATTTAGGAAACAAAACCTTGGGATTGCACTTGGGTAATAAACCAGAGAGCAGGCCCATCTGATCATTCTCCAGGAACATAGCAAGCCGAAAGGGGGAATGATTTTTACATAATTATTAACATCAATACTGAGGGACGGCTGCCTATCCAGTAGCCTGTGTTCTCACCAACAACCTGGGATGCGGTGCTGGCCCTGTAAAGTTGTGTCACAAAACAGGGCATCGGCTATACTCTCTGCCATAGAATACCAGCCAGACATTCTCACACTGAGGCAGCCAGAGAGGTTTCTTTGCATCTATGTAAACATATTTATGCGAACATCCCACAAAGGTAAGAAGCTGATGTCCTACATGCAACTCATGAATGTTTCTCAAAGAAATGAAGGAATTCACCCCAAATCTATATGCCAGCTAAAGCTCAGTGCTGTAACAGAGACAGCTGTTCTCCATACCTGGCTTGGTCTCCTGCTCACCAGGGTAGCACCCTTGGCCTCCTTGTTGAGAGAAGGCACAGAATGGGTCTCTAATTACACCTGCATGTGGCTCAGCCAACTCCAGCAAGGAGCTAAATATGCAGGCACCATAAATCACAGCCTGAAGGGGATAAGACCCACCCAGGTGACAGAGTGGATATGCAGCTGCAGGGAGACTACTCCTGAGTGCCCATTCAGTATGACAATGCTTAGGATGGTGTGACCCAGAAATACTGTCAACCACTCATCCTGACTTCACAAGGCTTGCAGTCTGAGAGGGTGAATTTCTTGCCTCCAGAGTGTTATGTGGGTCGCGTGGGCTCTAACCCAGGAGCACCAGCCTGGGAAGGTGTCTGAGTGACAGTGAGGTGCCGGGAGCTGAGTATGGAACACAGCAAGTGGCAAAATGACAAGTGGGGCTGAGGTCAAAAGTCAGAATCTTCACCCAGGAACTGTGGCAGATCCAGGTTCCAAGCCTAGAAGAAAGCCAAGGTCCAGGGAGGCTCCACGGTCCAGGAGAGAGGAAGACTCCCAGGGAATCATCTGAAGGGACCAGAAGGAGAACATGGGAAGGAAGGACTCCACAGAGGTGAGACCTGCAGGGGATATCAGCAGCCCTACTGTGTGTGTGTCTTCTCTACCTAGACTTAGCTTCAGCAAAGTGGAGACTTCAAGGGAGCCCACTGCACTAAAAAAAAAAAGTTAAGCCGCTCAGAAAAAATGGGGGAAGGTTTCATGCTCTGGCTGGAGAGATTAAAACCCAAGTACACACAGTAGTTTAAGCAAGGTTTGGGAGGCTGCTGGGGTTAGAGGAAGCCATAAAGATGCCGCCCCTACAAGATCAGTGTCTTTATGACAGACACCAAGGCATTGAGGGCACACACCCTAGCTTTTTGTCCTTTCTCTCTCCCTCCTTCTCTCTCTCTCTCTCTCTCTCTCTCTCTCTCTCTCTCTCTCTCTCTCTCTCTCTCTCCTTTCCTGCCTTCCTCCCACATACAGACACAGCAAGATGACATCTAGAATTCTGAAAAAGCCCTCACCAGATCCCATCCATGCTGCCTTCCCTGAACTCCAGGTTAACAGGCTTCAGGTGCTAAAGCATGAATTTCTATTATACCACTCAGCACACTTGCAACAGTGTCCAACTGTCCCTGGGGAAGGAGATTACTCTAAGGTGGCCAGGTAACTCAACTTCCAGCTTCCACTTTTCTGAGTCAACACAAAGTCAGAAGCAACATCTTCAATCCCTCTACCTGGGTCCCCACCCTGCTCTCTACTTCCTGGATGCTGTGGAGTCCCGTAAAACCACTCACCAGTCTTGGCCTATGATTCTGAGCACACACGACCTAACCCAGCTGTAGTGGACAGACAGCTGTTCTCCCCCACCTGGCTCAGTCTCTTGCTTGCCAGGGAGAGACCCTTAGCTCTTTAAGGGTGCAAATGCTCTGCAGATTGTATCAATGCAAACACAGGACCCTCTCTCTAAGCAAGTTTCCCCTGACCAAATGAGGATGGTATGAGACAGGCCACCCCAGCAGACTGAGACTGAGGGACATGTCCCTGGCCATTTGATAACTTCGTCTCCAGCTGCTGCACTGTTTGAGATTGAGGAGGTGCAGCCTTACACAGAAGAAGTACATCACTGGGGAGGAACTTGAGAAGTAAATCCTCCTACCACTTTGCTCTCTGCCTCTACTTTACACAGAAGATAGAATGATGAACTCTTACACCAGCACCCCCTGGAACCATAAGCCCAAATAAATCTTCTGTAAGTTGCCTTGGTCATAGTGTCTCACCACAGTAACCAATACAGCCCCCACACCCCGGGTCTTGGTTGGATAACTCGGTCAGAAGCAGAACCAGACACTTGCTGCTTGCTGTTAGGTCACTGAGGAACAGCTGGGCCAGCCTCCCCAATGCCCGCCTGCTGCTGTCACTTCACTGCCTGGCCTGTTCCCAGCCAGTATCAACTTCCACTCCTATAAATCTTGAATCATCTGGCACGACCTGCCTGGCTATTTTTCCACCTGTTGCTGGAGCTTCCTGCTATTCGCCAGCTCCCCAGGATTTCATCCCAGGCTTGCCCTACCATGGGACATCATCACTGCGCTCCCCCTGCAAAGCTGCTGGTCACTTCACCTTCAATCTCTTCTCTCTTGAGTTCTCACTGCCCATCTGATACCACAACCAGTGACCGAGCACTCAGTACCCTCACTCACTACTAGTCACAAACCCAGCCTGCCCAGCAGGAAAGAGAGCTGCCTAAGGAAATGGAGAGACATCCTTTGAAGTGACAAAGCACTGCTCCTCGGAGCTCAGCCACTCCCCAACTCCCCTGGGGCTCTCCCTCCAGACCTATGTGCTGTTCTTGTTACTCATGCTGCTGCTGTGAACTGTCACTGTCCTGTGCACAGTTTGTGGCTGAGGGGATACAGGGAGAGCAGAGAGCAGAGGTCATGGGTTAGGACAAGAGCTTCGGAGCACTGCAAACTTCAACCTTCCTCATGGGGTTGTTTTTGTCCCCTCACCCAGATGACAATAGACTACAAGACCTCTCATGAGTATACTGATCACAGAAAACTGTTCTTCTCTCCCATTTTAAAAAAAAAATTATTTATTTATATTTATATATATATAAAGGTTTAAGAATAACTGGGGAGTGGGAGGGAGACAACCCAGTGAGCAAAGTGCTTACCCCATATGCTGTGCTGGTTGGTTTTTGTCAACTTGACACAAACCTAGACCTATCTGAAAAGAGATTTAATTGAGAAAATGCCCCCTTAAGAGCAGCAAGCCTGTGAGGCACCTTCTTGTTTGATGATTGCTATGGGAAGCCTGGGTATATGGTTACCTAAGAAAGCACACTGAGCAATTCATGAGGAGTAAGCCAAGCCAGTAAGAAGCACTCTTCTGTGGCCTCTGTGCTGATTCCTGTCTTGAGTTCCTGCCCTGATGTCCCGAGATAGACCCTTTCCTCCAGAAGTTGTTTTTGGTTATGGTATTTTACCACAGCAATATAAATCCTAACTAAGATACCACAGTTACTTGAAGAGCCAGCATGTTCTAACCCCAGACCTGGGAAGTAGAACAGGAGGATTCTTTTCAACCTGTATGTCTAGCAACCAGTAAGCTCCAGATTCATCCAGAGATTCCGTCTCAAAAGAAAATCATTCACAGAGGACATCCAATATTAACTTCATGAGTCTGCACCCTGCACACACACATGTGCACACACACACATGTGCACACACACACATGTGCACACATGTGGTGGTTTGAATGAGCAATGTCCCCCATAGTCTCAGGTACACCCTGCACACACACATGTGCACACACACACATGTGCACACACACGGTGGTTTGAATGAGCAATGTCCCCCATAGTCTCAGGCATTTGAATATTTGGCCCCCAGTTGGTGGTACTTTTGGAAGATTCAGCCTTGATGGCTAAAATGCATCTTTGGATATGGGCTTAGAGAATATGTAACCTCCCTGTTTCCAGTCTGTTCTCTCTGCTTCATGAGAGCTCTCTGCTTCCTGTTCCTGCCACCATGCCTGCCTCTACCCTTCCATGGACTCTTATCTCTCTAGAACCGTAAACCAAAATAAACTCTTCTGTGCGTTGCCTCAGTCATGGTGTTCTGTCACAGCAAAAGAAAGAAAGGCATGCAGCACATATAAAACACACAGAGAGAGGGAGGGAGGAACAGAGGGGGGAGGGAGATATTTTTGGAAGAAGCCAAGGAAAAACAGGACATCAAGGAGTCAAGAGCCCCAGAGCCATTTTCCAGGTCCTAGACACTGGATGACACTTGACCATGTTAGTTCCCTGAGTAGCATTACCTCCCAGCATCCTCTCCGTCCCCTAGAAGGCAAGGCTAGTCACACAGAGAGAAGCAAGCAATCACCCTGGCCCAACACAAAGCAGGGCAGACTGCTGTCTCCACCTCTACCATGAGACTCAGGGCCTAGCCACCAACTAGGCAATTCCTAGTGCCTGGCCTGGGACAGGCTACTACTGAGACCTCCACCCACAGAATCCCTACCAAGCCTGTGTCTCTGTCATAGCTATTGGCAGGTCTTCCCCCACCCTACCCCAGCACCAGATCACAACAGGGGTGGGGCAGTGACACAGTGGAACTTTACAGAATCCATCCATGAATCCAGCTGGCTGCTACAGCCTTCAGCACCTTCTGCCAACCCTCTTTCTTTAGGAGAGCAAGAAGGACCTACATCTGCACCAGGGAGGAGCCCAAAGTGAAGTGAGAGTTAAGGCCAGAACTCCACAGTCCACCAAATAGCGTGTGGACTCCTTCACACGGTGACCCTGTCAGCCCACTCAACAGGATATCACCAAACAACAAGGGTCTACACTGGATGGGCATCTATGAAGCTACACATGGGCACAAACACACCCAGATCTTCTCATTGGGATGCACAAAGTGAGTAGAGCCAGGAAGTTTCAGTCCTAACACATGTTCAGAGTAGATGTCTGTTTGTTTTCCCTTTGAAAGTCTAAAATACTAATAAAACCTCAAAGAAAACAGGAATGTGGGGCCTGGGAACCCTCACCCTCACCTCTGCCACCATTCCTGAACGCTGTCCCTGAGGTGGCCTTCAGACTTCCACACAGAGAATCGAGACTATTGATCGGAGCCATCCTCCCCAGTATGCCAGCTGAAGGGGACCTCACAAGCACCGGGGTTCAGCCCCCTCTGGTTACATGTGAAAAAGTTAACTGAAAGCCAGGAACTCTCCATCCTGACAGTGAACAGCCAGGCCTCATACCCAGCAGAGAGCAGATTCTTCGTGTGCTCACTCGGTCTGGCAGGCACAATCACAGGGGCAAACAGAACTCCAGAGGGCACACAAACTAAAGCCATGCATCACAGGTTAGAACAGTGCTCATGTCTAAGACTGTCCTGTGTAGAAGCTGGGAGAGGGGTTCTATCCCTTGTATGCAAAGCTGTAGGCCTGCATTCCAAAGAAGGCAGGGTGGCCGAAAGGAGAGCTGCGCTGACGAAGGCCTGGATTCCCAGGCCCCACAATCCTCTGTGGGAATGTTCTTGGAGGTTTTATTAGGACTTTAGACTTCTTTAAAGAGGAGATAATATCTACATGCTGTTTCTCCCAAACGCATTCTGTGTGCATAGATCAAGGAAAACATCGCTGAGCCACCCAGTCCTTTCATCCATGGGAAACAAGAGCACTGGCTTCCGTCCCCACTCTCAGCCAGGTGACCTAGGTGGATAGCCAAGTCTATTTCAGGGTAAGAAGTATTGCTTTTTGAAATTCTACGGTCCTCATAAAAGCTTCTATCAGGACTGGCTTTAGATTCCATCATAAGGCACAGGGCTCATTCTGATGCACAAGGTACTCTGTTAAAATGACTCCTTCAATCCTCAAGGACCAGATCTGTAACACAGAGCAGTTCACGTTCTAACGGATAAGTCTCAGAGAGTCTGCCTACCCTACACAAACAGGCACCGGTCGAGTAGCTGCCAGCACATCTGGATATCTACAGCCAGAGTTCTGAATTGATGGGGGCTAAGTGCTGTCGAAGCCAGAGTGACAGCAATGTGCAAATGGCCAAGGGGAGGAGACTGACTAGTGAACAATTATGAACAATTATCAGAGGTGCTCCAGCTCTCTCTGCAGACCCACCACTGTTTATAGTCTTTCCAAGCAGAAAGGAACACACCATAATTCCACCCAGCACTGTGTCTACAACACTGTTAAACAACTGTAAGTGCCCAGGCCAGAGGCTGTGAACCAGGGGTGAATCCTCTTTCTTCCCCATATGGACACTTGTGTTCCAGAGTCACTGGCTGGGCAGACCTTAAGAGGCTTTCCACACAGAATCTGCACAGACTTCTCAGCTTCTACTGAAAAGTACATCCAAAACCATGGTGTGCGTGTGTGTGTGTGTGTGTGTGTGCGCGCGCGCGCGCGCGCGCGCACGCATGTGAGTGACAGAGGTGGGGCAGGAGGCACTTGTGTTTCTGGACAATGCTTTCCTGTTCTCCTTTAAGGGAGGCACTGACCTACCCACACTTCACAGAGCAACAAGACCAGAAAAAATAAAGGACACAACGGTACAGGTGACCCAATATCAGAGGAGGCCATGCTGAGCCATATGGCTGCAGGCAGTTAGACCTTGGAAGGGCACTATAGGACTCGGCTCTGCCAGGAAACGCTGTGCATCCTGGGACAGCTACAGACTTCTTGAGCAGGACTGTCTTCATCTGGAAAGTGGGGATAAGAATAGCCACGAAGATGACTGACAGAAAATCTGTGGCCCAGCATAAGGACATCAGAAAGCTCCCACCAGTATCAGCCCTACTTAAGCATTAAATATCACCTCCTCCAGGGGACCGGAGACATGGCACAATGGTTACGAGCACTTGCTGTTCTTGCAGAGGACACAGGCTCTGTTCTCAGCACCCACTCTAGGTGGCTCACTACCTCCTATAACCAAGGGCAATCTGATGTCGTTTTCTGGCCTCACCTTGGGTGGGCACCTATCCACACTAAGTCACACACACGTACATATAAGATAAAGTAATCACTTGCAAGAAGTATGAATATGATACCAAAGTATTCAAATTCCCTTCCTATGCCCACCAGGGAAGGAGGGATTGTCGTTACAATGCTATTTTAAATCTATTCCTAATGCCACCTTCTGGAAACTTCCTCCATTCCAAGAGCAATGATTATATTTATCTTAGGGGGAAACAAAATGAAGAGACAAACAAATTGCACGGCTACAGAATGTCTGACAAGACCCAGCTGCTATGGACATTTCCCACCTACATTCTTAGATTAGGGATCTATTAATAGCGAGCTTTCCCAAAACAACAGTAAGCCAGCACGGGGTTGGGGGAGGGGGGGGGGGAGATACCGCAAGAAGGACTTCACACGACGGAGATTGGAAGAAGCAAGCGTCCAGTGTATCACTCCACACAAGCTCACACACGCTGGCACAGTGTGCCAGCCAGTGTATGCCTTCCTTGGAAGAGAGGATGGCAGTCCCAGCTGAGTGCTCAGACTGGAGAGACTGCAGAGTCAGAACAGCAGCGAGGAAGTCTTCACAGGCAGAAGAGATGACTGTAGAGAGGCACTCGGCATCAAAAAGAAAAGCTAAACCCACTGCTCTGTGTGGACCAGGCAGGCAGGGCAGCACTAAGGTCCACCCAGGAAGAGGTCTAAAAACTAACCATGCACCATGCACATCCTGAGGACCTGAACATTCCCCATGTGAAGACTGAAACAGCTTAAGATGATGAAAATGCTACCTACTTCAATATGGTCATCACACGTCACATACGTCATCAAAACAGTACAATGTGCCCCATAAATATGTACAATCACTACGTGTCAATTAAAAATAAAACTTGATACTATGTTATGCTTACAGACGGGAGCCTGGCATGGCTGTCCTCTGAGAGGCCCTACCAGCAGCTGACTGAGACAGAGGCTGATACTTACACCCAACCATTGGACTGAAGTCGGGGACCCCTGTGGTTGAGTTAGGGGAAGGATTGAAGAAGCTGAAGGGGAGACTGACCCTATAGCAAGACCAACAGTCTCAACTTACCCAGACCCCAGGGGAGCTCCCAGAGACTGAGCCACCAACCAGGAGCATACACAGCCGGTTCAAGGCCCCTAGCACATATATAGCAGAGGACTGCCTGGTCTGGCCTCAGTGGGAGAAGATGCACTTCATCCTCAAGAAACTTTTGGCCTCAGGGAAGGGGGAGGCCAGTGGGGAAAGCACCCTCTTGAAGGCAATGGGGAGGAGGAATAGGAGGAGGAACTGTGAGAGGGGGACCTGGAGGGAGGCAATGACTGGAATGTAAATAAATAAAGTAATTAAAAATAAATAAAAATAAAACTCGCGAGCTGGAGAGACGGCGTGTCAGGTAGGACTGCTGTGGAACAAACATGACAAGCTGTCGCAGCCTGCTTTATAATGCTGTGACAAACACCATGACGAAGAGCGGCTTGGGGAGGAAAGGGTTAATTTCATCCCACAGCTGGGCAGAAATTCAAGCAGGCACCTGGAGGCAGGAACTGAAGCTGAGGTCCTGAAGGAGTGCTGCTTACTGGCTTGCTCTCCATGGTTGTTCAGATACCTTTCTTACTCAGCTAGGACCACCCTCCCCAGGGATGGAGGCTCTGTGTGTGCGCGTGTGTGTGTGTGCGCGCACGCGCACACACACACACACACACACACACACACACTTTTTCAATGTCAATGAGGCCAAGGAGTGCCACTCTATTAGGAACTTCAGGCCTCATGGACTCTTCTGCCCCTCCCCACCTTTAAAAGCCTCTTGAGTAAAATGATTTGCCCACAGAGAATACAGAATGAAAAAGAAACTGTCAGTTTCACACTTCAGTGTGTCTGAGGAACATCTGAGAGAGCCATGTTCCTCAGTGTGCACTAGTTTTGAAGTTTACGCTATGACTTTCTAAACTCTCCCAAGCACTTAAATTACTCATTATTTATTCTTCATTAAGTCCTTCAGCAAAACAAACTGAACGCTCGTGTTCAGGAGAAAGAACAGTCATCGGAAGTCTGTTAGAGGCCAGGCTGGAGAGAGATCTCCTCTGGTAAAGAACACACAAGAGCGAGCCTGTGTGCCATCCCTACGACCACATTTTTGAAAAGCCAGGCATGGGTTAGTGAGATGGTTCAGTAGGTAAAGGGCCCTTGCCAACAAGCCTGACAACTTGAAGGACCAAAGAAACTTCAAGCCAAAGGACCCACATGGTGGAAGAAAAGAACCAATTCCTTCAAGTTGTCCTCTGACTGGCACACCTACACCATGACAGGTGTATACACACACACACACACACACACACACACACACTAAGCAGAATGTAATTTAAAAGAAAAAATATGAACCAGGCATAACCAGGAGGAGAGTGGGTACTCAGGGTGGGGTACACAGGAAGAACAAGGCCAGAGGTATGTAGGAGAAGCAGTCAGGAGAGGGCTATCACTGGAGCTTGGGCGAGAAGGAGGCTGGAGGAGTAGGAGGCAAGAAGCTGAGCAAGAGGTTGGCAAACTCCTGTCAAGGACCAGAGGATAAACAGTTTAGGCTTTGTAAGCTAAGAGACACAAGCAAGGAATTAGTATGTCTCTGTTTCAGCCATGTAATTCCACCAAGGCTGTGAATGCAGCCAGACAGTATGTGAGACACCAGACAAGATCTGGCTCAATAAGATGGTGTGCAGGGCTGAAATCTAGATCTCTTCTAATTCTCCTGCACCTCAAAACTCTCCTGAGACCCTTCAAGCAGCACGCAATCCACAGACATAGTCCCCAGCTAGAGGACCACACATGTGGGTCATAGTGGTCTGGCCAGTGGATCGAGTCTGCCCATCTTTCTCTCACACTCCATAGGCTAAGGTAGGGACTGGGTCTTCACCAGGAATAGCCACCACAGGAGAGGCCAGAGGAAGACCCTGGAAATTGGCTTTTATTCAGTAACTCTAGGAAAATTATCTGGAGCTCTGAATTATGGGAGAAGACAGCAGGGACCCACAAATGAGGCTAGTGTCGTATCACAGGTAGGATGTGCCTGAATCAAGTTGATCCATTTCTCTGATGTGACTGCTGGGGACTTGGTCCTCAGAAGGTAACTACAATTCATTACATGAGGCCTCGGGGTGTAGCCATTATCAGATAGACCTGGGTGCTCCTTCTTACAGGAGGAGGAGAGGAGGAACAGAAACTGCAGATCTTATCCCCACCCTCAGGCCAGTGCTGACCTGAAAGGCTAAATATTGATCCAGAGAGGCGTGGTCTGTGAGCCCTCACCAGAACTGGCTTCCAGGACCCTGGGGAAATGGACTGCTTTCTTGGAAGCACCCTTTCAAGCACACCCTTGGACGCTGTGTGGCTAGGTGACATATATAGAAGCTATCTGACAGTGTGGGCTCTGGGGAACCTGTCCCATTCCCTGGAGGTCCTATCTCAGAAGTCAGGAAGGAAGAGTCCATAAAGAACTCTGGGGAGGAGAGCAGCAGAGAAGCTAGCTGGGAAACTAAAGCAGCCAGGTGAGCTGGCGGGGGAGACAGGAGGGGCAGACGGTGGGGGAATCAGGCCATGATGCCCGAGCATGGCCTGCCACCATATAGCTCATCCAAAAATGCATGAAAACCAGAGGACAATGCAGTGACGCAGCCACTCCCACCTCAAACCCATGTCCTTACTGGTACCTCTGGGACAGGTCACAACTGCACTAACATAGGGCACTCCCTGTGGAACCAAACGTAGGATCCACAGAGAGTGTCAGCCTGACAGTTGCACGATGAGGTGCAGGATCCTCCCTCTCCATTTCTGGATAGGGGATGTAAACCTGCATTTGTGAGGGGGACCCCCTGCAAGCCATTCATGCAGAGGCTGGTAAACTGGAGACCGCAGCAGCTACAAATTGTACCCCACAGCGTCTTTGAGTTTGCCGGGTAAAACTACCTATCAACCCCACTGACACTTATTCCCCGGTGAGCTATACCGAAGCATGGGCCAATGTCCTGACAGCCCACAAGCTGAGCACTACTCACTTGCCTTGCAGCCTTAGCTCAGGATGCCTGAAGCACACCAAGTCCTGAGAGGGTGAGCACACAAAAGGGTCCAGTAAGAAACCCTCAGGAGCTTGCAAGGTCATGCCCACAGGAGGCTCCACCCTCCCCAAGGTGTTGTGTGTGGCCACTCTGTGACATGGATTCTGGAGACTTTTCCTGACTTTGTTTTGGGGTCATGTCTGAGTCGCACATGCTGAGACCCGCTCAACTCTGCAGCGTTTCCCATTTCACACCTCATGCCCTCGTGTCCAGGTGTTCGAACACACCTTCCTGAAGTGCACTGGAGTGTGCTAGCAGGGACCACATCCTTGTCCTTCCCCTGTATGGGACACCAGAGTAAGAACATGTCCCCAGCCTCCCTGGATATCATCTGCTCTGTCCTCTGGTTGTTCCTGGGCAGGCCAAGTGAAGAAGAAAGGCACATACAGGCACACTCATGCAGATACACACTCACTTGTCTCTGTCTCTGTCTCTCTGTCTCTCTCTGTCTCTGTCTCTCTGACTGTCTCTCACACACACAGACACACACACACACACTCACACACACAGAACAGGGTACCCCATACACAGATGCACACTTGCTCAGGCTGTGCATCTACAAACGCACAGTGTAACACACTCAGTTTGTACAACCATGCAGACTAGAATACACACAGGTGCCCCCTACAAACATCAAGAAGCTACCATGCCGGCTTCAAGCATGATATTTGCAGGTAAAACACAGAAGCCAGGCATCAACTGACCCATATGAGCACCCAGAGTAATCACATTTTTAAATCTGCTCCAGGAAAAATGAGCTCATTGGCCTACACTGGACACTCCATTCACGGGGCAGCCAAGCTCCCGCCCCCTCAGCCAGCCACATACACAAAGCAAAGCAGCTGAGCCCGGTCACAGTCCTAAATATTTACACCAATGAATGACAAACTGGTTCTACACATGCTTTTAAAATAATGACTGCATACACAGCCAGAAAGAGGAATGAGGTGGGACCAAGCACATGCCATCTCTCTGGGTCTGTCTATAAGCAAGCATAACTGCCCCACCACCTCCACCCTATCCCTGGGGATTCAAGGTTTATCAAAGGCTACCAGCTTCCTATAGCTTGCCAGTAATGGACCCATGATGTAACATTCTCCTCTCCCCTGGGCCTCACTCAGCAGGGAGTGCCCTGCCTGCTGGAGGAAACAGTTCTGAACTCCTGTGAAGGTCCCAACTCCTCATGCGGCATTGAGATTCCCTCAGCACAACGTCACTGCCCTGATATTACCCACCATACCCCTACCCTCTGCAGGGGGCACATACGTATAATGGCCTGTAGTATATGGCTTATATCATCTGTGGGAGCCTCCATGGTCCATGCGGTCCAAATTCAAGGTCTCTGATCACTACCGCCCAGTCCCCTGAAACCTAGCATTTTATGATCGTCCTCTGTCCTTTGTGGGCCATGCATGGAAAGCAAACCTGACCAATTGATTATCCTAGGAAGCACCCGGGGAAGAGTGGCCCAAAAGGGCCCCCTGCAGGTGCTCTCTACAGCCTTGGGGTAGGAGGGGTCTTGCAGGTGTTTTCATCTCTCATTTAATTTTTAAAATTAATTAAGATTAAAAATTAAAATCAAAGATGCTGCCAGTTGAGTCCAGTAAAAGCAACATGTTATCAAGACATCCCACTGCACGACCCAGGGTCACCTGCCTGGGCCACCACATCCAGTACCAGTCACAAACACAGAGGGCCAATGGAGCTCCGCAAAAACACCTGCCACCGCTCTGTAAGCATGGGCATTTGAGGCCACTGTGCCTCGCTTGGCAAGTCTAAGAGCAGTGAGACAGAGCAAGCTGAGGTGTTGTAGTCTCCCAAGAAATGCACACACAGGCTACTTCCCCAGTTGCTGAGAGAAGGTACTCTGAATGGGACACACTGCACTGGACGTCCATTCTCCTGGGAGACAAGGGGCAGAGCACACACAAACAAAAAAAAAAAAAAAAAAAACAAAAAAAACAGACTCTGGGAGAAGAGAGAAGTTGGCCACTGCTAGGTGGTCTGAAGGGCTTCACTGTGTGTGGCCTGGGATCAGGATCTGTACGTGGCTGTCCTGATCCAGGGTGAAGTCACCTAGGCCTGGATCTCTGGGACCTACATGTGGACCTTCTGTGTACTGAAGCCCTCGTTGGGGTCAAGGTAGGTGCCTTCCGAGTCCAACGCCTACAGGAGTTTGCTCACTCTTATCCCTCCCATACAGGGCTGACTCAGTCTGCCCGGGCTGCCATAGACTCGGTGACTTGACCATACACAGGTGTCCTGAAAGCTTAAGTCCAAGGTCAGGTGCCACCCAGGACACCATGAATGATGACAGGCCATCCCTTAAACCAGTGATTCACAACCTTCCTAAGGCTGAGACCTTTAATAGAGTGACCCTTTAGTACAGTCCCTCCTGCTGTGGTGACCTCAGACCCACGAAATTATTTCCGTGATACTTCATAACTGTAATCTTGCTACTGTTATGAATCATAATGTAAACATCTGAGATGCAGGATATCTGACATGTGAACCCTGGGAAAGGGTGGTTTGACTGCCCCCCTCCCCGCCAAGGGGTCGATACCCATAGGTTGAGAACGACAGCCTCAATCAAACTAGAGAGCATTTTGGCCTCGTTATGCATCTCAGCGAGAGCGGGACACTCGCCTTGCTTTGCCAGTTTTGTTTTGAAAAGGAGGTCTCACTAAGCTGCCCAAGCTTCCTTAAATTCCAAAACTCAAAGGATCCTCCTGCCTCAGCTTCCCAAGTGCCAACACTATAGACACCAGCCAACCTGCCCCATCTTCATGACCTAATCCCTAAAACTTCCCCTCTACCCATCATGATGAGCGCCACAAGTCAGTCCAGAGTCTTAGCTCAGTGATAGTCACCAGCCATCTCTTCTCTAGGACTGAGGTCTAAGAAAGGAGGAATCATGGTCTCCAAGGTCCCTTCTCTGTAGAACCCAGCCATTCAAAAGTCATTAGAAATACTAGCATCTACTTCTACCAGCCTGGCCAATACACCAGGAAGCCCAGAAGCTACCCCAGCACCTCCTGCATCCACCCAGACCAAGAAGCATTGCCTGGAGTCCATCAAAGACACAGTTCTAGGTGTCTCATATCTGCAGGACACAATGCAACACAGAAGGTGGTCTCCGGGACTCAGCACATAGATCATGAAGGCCCAGAGGGCTCCAGTCTGAGCCACAGACCTCTCCAGGGACTCCAAGAGGTTTAAGCTCCTATGCCTGCCTATATCCTACCACCCGGGTGTGTAAGCACATATTGACCAAGAGCACAGAGGAATGAAGAAAATGGTCTGCTGCCCCAGGTGTCCTGGCTGGCACCTTGACCTTGGGAGTTGCCTAATCACCTCAGGCAGAGTTGGATTCTGGGCATTCATGGCCAGCTGTGCCATTTCACTAAGTGAAATCAGATCAGGACAGTGCTTAAGGGTGACCCCTGAAAGTATGGAGTCCCCTCAAGAGTGCAGCAGTCCACTGTGTGCCCAAGTACTGCCCAACCACTTGGGAAACCACAACCAGGTGAGAAGTACCCGCCTTCACTGTACATCTGTGCATAGCAGCACACCACCAATCCTGTGGTTCTCCACTGTATTTCTACAGTCCACTCTGGCTGCTGCTGACTTACCAGAAAAATGAATGTCTGCAAACGAAGCAAACATGTACATTTTCCTTAATTTTCAAAGATGACTAAAATGTTCATAAATGGCTTTTCCCACTTTATATTGCTACCAACAGCTAATTCCATTGATTTCTTTTGGCTACAAACACTCGGGCACATCTACAGGGAATGATATGAACATGCATCTTTAGGGATGGACACCGGGCAGTGAGGACAGCACTCTGCTTGCATGTCTCACTCCCTCCATCTACTGGTGGCTGATGAAAATGAGTCAACGGAAAACCTGGCTTCAATTTAAAACAATTGGCATGATCACATGACCTACCCATACCTGGGAATCTACCCAAAGGACCGAGTACACTACAGGGACAACTACCTACTCACTCACGCCTACCACAGCGCTATTCACTGCAGCCTAGCTATGGAAACAGCCCCGGTGTCTGGCACCGATAACTGATGAAATGTAGTACATATACACACAAGAGTTTTATTTAGCCATAAAGAGAAAATAAAGTATGTATTGGCAAGAAACCCGACAGAGACAGAGACTGTCATGTTAAGTAAAGTAAGCCAGGCCCAGACAGACAAATTCTGCCTTTTGTCTGGCACATGCAGAACACGGGTGACATACGCACACCACACCTCCACACACACCATGAAAGTGGAGCTATTTGGAAGGAGCAGGTACAGGAGTGGGGAAGAAGGGAATAGGGGAAAGATGGAGAAGACCGTGAAAGAGAACGCTACACCGGATGTGATTACAAAACACATGCTTTGAACAAATATAAAATAATGAAAACCAGCAGCACTAACAAATGTTCACAGCATCATTTTGGTCACAAATAAAGAAACAAGTGACTCAAAGCCAAGTCAGAACATGAGCAGACAACGGTGAGCGCTGGGGGAAGGCGGGACCTGGACCTCACTCCCTTCCCGGTATGTGTACCTCTGCATCCTGGACAGGGTTTCTACCAGCATTTCTAGTGGACAGGGATACCCCTGTTCTGTGGTCATCAGGAAGCAGGGCCATGCAGAAGTTAGCACTGTAACCATGAAGGCTCCCTCACAAGCCCTTCGTTCCCCCTCTCCAGCTACCTACGTTCTGGAGAAATCTGAGCTATCTCATCTGTCTCCTCCTTCTGGCCAGCTGACCTGGGTCCTGACTCCACCCATTGCTCCCTGATGGGGGGAGATGACCCCTCCTCTCAGGAGCTTATAATCATGTTTCTATCTTTTAAAAAGAACTAGCAGGCTAGTTTAGTGGTTCACACCTTTAAGCCCAGCATTCAGGAGGCAGAAGCAGGTGAGTTCAAGGCCAGCCTGTTCTTGAGAGGGGGGAGAGACAGAGACAGAGACAGACAGACCTTGCCTCAAAAATAAATAAATAAAATGGAAAAAAAAACCTAGCAGCTTACAATGCACTAATCACTCTCTCAATTCTTTCAAACAGGAAGAAAAAAAAAAGGTTAAATCTCATGGAGCCCTAGACATGAAATAATCCCAGAGGTCAGCTGAAGGAAGGGCAGAGGGAAGAGACCAAAAAAGGAAAAGATTATCATTTAAGACATCAGAACAGGAGATCTGGAAGTCATTCTTATTTGGGGGGAAGGAAGGAAGGTCTCAGAAGGAGAAAGACCACCTACTGTGTGTTCGTATCAAAACAACTAATCCTGCTTCTTGCTATGTCCTCAATGCAATGTCTGGCATGGCCAGCAGGGGGCAGCATAGGCGAGCGAGAAGCTAAGTCTAAGATTCCACTAGCCACTTAGATTTCTCAAGCTCACTTCCTTCCTGCTGCTTAAATCTCCTTGTTTGCTGAACGTGAGTTTACAATTACTGCAGAACAAAAATTTTAACCTATGTGTACTCTTAAAATTCCCCTAAGGATGTGCTTCATCTTTCTTTTTATACTACCTGATTAAGTTTGAAAGCCTAAAAGCCAAAAATTCACAGTATATACACTTAAATGTATGTCCGTTTGCACAGTGATGATGTGTTTATGTTACAGTCAGCAAACATAACTTGCTTAATGGGGCAAAAATCTTTGAAGATTTTTATAAAGCCAAGTTCATGAGAAATATTTAATATGTAAATCAAGCAGTAAAATGTGATCACAAAACAAAAACAAACAACAATAACACACCTCACTAATGCCACTGTAACCCACCCTAACTTTAAGCCATTGCTTATGAAATCAGACTCTGTGGAGGTCATCAGCCGTCCATGCCTCCAAGGAGAGTTGATGATCCCACCCATTTGAATGACTCCTTTCACCACAAACCCAGAGGGGTCAGGAAAAGATGGCTGTGTGCATTCCAGCATGGGAGCCTGGAGAAGTTCTGACATCCACTGCAAGGTAAGGCAGGCAGCTAGCATGCAGGACTGAAGCTGCAGCCCATAGCTTGCCAGCTACCTCATACCTGAGCAGGTAAACAAGCGGCTGACAACTGAAGGGGGGCTGATTCTAGATGCTCAGTGGCCCTCAAAAAAAAAAAAAGTAGCTGTCTCTCATGCCACAGTTCAGAGTCCCTTTCATCTGATCACAATTGACAGCAGTCAGGAGATGAAATTGTGCCTCTTTAGGGCCCCAAAGTCTGCCCACCCTGTGTCTATTTCCAATTGGCCTCTTCTTCCACTGTCTAACAGCCACCAACCCTTCAGCCAGTGAGGGAAGGAGCCCTCAAATCCCCAAGCACCACCAGGAGCCAAGGGAGGGCTTCTGCTCCGACCATGACCATCGCCTCTCCTCCCAGGGAAAGGAGGCCTTGGAAAACCAGAGTAAAGAAAGCTGTGAATTTCAGTAGAAGAGGAGCTGAATGATGGAACACTGGGAAATTCCAACTGCTGAGAAATGAGGGGCCAGCTATACCCTGGAAGGAGCCAGGAAAACAAGCCACCTGGAAGCCATCTCCACTGGAAGAGTCTCTAAAAGTCCCCTCAGCAACAACAGTTTCCCCAGCACCATGCAGCAGGGCATTGCAGTATCTGCAGAGTCCACCCCTGACAGTGGGCTGGCATCTGTGTGGCAAACTGGAGCTATAGCTCAGGCTGGCATTCTCAAATTAAGAGATAGCCTTAAGAGGAACAGGAAAAACGATCACCGATGTCAAACTGTGGACTGAGGGAAATGCAGAGACTGGCCAAAAAAAGAGAATTCCAGAGTCCCACATCCATGAATATAGCTTCTTCTTGGTGTGGCCTTTAGAGGGTGTACAAAAATCCAATGACCATTTTGTACCTAGATCTTGCTATTTAGAGAGGCCATTGGTCAGAGGCTGGATAGAAGGAGATGCCAGTGCCTCATCATGGGGAGCGGAAGGAAGCGGTAAGGGACTAAAGGCCATGCACAGAGACAGGTCTGAGGGGTGGAGCCCCAGTGTTCCCTTTGTTCCATTAAACATCAGTAGAACTAAAGTGCACAAAAAATTACTGCTGCTCCTCCATCAAATGGCTCCACTTCCCTTCCTGAGACTCACAGGAAAGGAGTAGCAACAGCCGGACCCCATCCGACCCCACCTACCCCACACATGCTCCACAGAGACCCTCAAGCTGCTGGCTGCAGTAACAAATCCCAGCTACAGAGCTGCTCTTCGGTAAAACAGATTGTTTCAAGACCATGGTGGGAACGCTCTCCCTGAAGAGACACGGGGCGTCATCTTCAACTCCCCTCCCTTACCAACAACAAACCACACAGTAAGGTTCCACTGTAGCCCAATAGGAACCAACAAAAGCACATGGATGATGGCTTCCCATAAGCTGCACAGGAGTCCTATTCCCCAGCTAAAACGCCACTGTGTGCAACTAGCCAGAATTAACATATAACATAGAACTGGCCAGTAGGTGCAATAGAAAGTGACTGAGATCAGCAGAGGGTCCAGTGAGCCTTCCTATGCCTCCTACTATGAGGGAATGCTACCAGTCAAGGAGTCCTGTCATGAGAGTCTCTTGCAAGTAGCCACAGCTGCTCCAGTGACACCCACACTGTGCTCAGAGGACAGCGCTCCACAGCCAAGACTGAAAACAAAATGGTGTGTTTCATCCTTTCAAGAATGCCAAGCACACAGCAGGCACTGCAGGCCTGAGCTCAGAATCTCAACCTCATGCCTGTCATTTTGACTTGGCAGAAGCCACAACTCAAGGACAGCTGAGCCTCTGGCTGCCTTTCTCTCACCAGCTGTCTGGAGCTCAAGCAAGAATCTTTCACCCTTCACGGGACTCTCCTTTTCCACCCAGGAGGCTTTGAGAATATACAAAGCAGGTAGCAGGTCCGCAAGCTCGGTTAACAAGGGACACAGGAGAGATTCTGTTACCATCATCGTGTTTATAGATGGGTAATAGGTTCCCTCCACTAATGGCTCAAAATTATTCATTTCAAGCCACTGGCTTTTCCAAGCAAGTGAGCCTTTCCATTTTCGCCAGCACAAAGATCAACGACAGGCAGAGTGAGGTAAGTAAACACAGCGTGGGACTCGAACCCGGGCCCTGGTTGCTCTATCAGTCCAGCTCAGGGATTTTCTCAAGCCACCCATTCATGGGGATGCACAGTATGTGAATGACAACTCTGCCAACAGGAGTCCCAGAGAAAGCAGCTGCTCTCCACCCCTCAACAGCTGAAAGATTCCCTGAAGGGATCTGAGGACCTCTCCCTAGGGCGTGTGGTCTGATGAGAGAATTTGCCACACCTCCAAGTGGTCAGTTTGCTCACACATCAAAACTGCTTTCTACAGAGTCCTGGGCGGCCTCCTGCTCAGCACACACAGAAAGGGCTGTGAGGCCAGAGCTCAGGATAGGTGGGTTACAGCACAGAAACCTCAACCTACACAGGCTTGGGACACACAGAGACTTCAGAGTTCATCAGAGGTCAACATCAGCTGTACCTTGCACTTGAGAAGCAGCAGAAGAGAGTCTATTCTCCAGCCTGCCCATAGGAGGTTCCCATTTGCACACGTCTACTTGGCTAATCTCACATGCCTCAGGCCCCATGGCTGGGCCTCCTACACATAGTAGGATTGTGTAGGTAAGGTCAATGTGATTAATCTAGCCAGCAGATTGAATGTCCAAAAGACAGCCAAAGAGCTCACCCAATGTGTCTAGAAGTGCTCTGGACTGATTCACACTCAGAACTCAACAAAAATCCTTAGTCTACTATTTTCTCCAAAGGATTTCTCAGCTGCCACTCCCTGACCCATCAGCATTTAACCAGTTGGTCATTACTGTTCCAAACCTCCCTTGTGTCACACCCTAAGTCCTCCC
>JADRCH010000116.1:1282562-1311288 GCA_019843965.1 Rhynchomys soricoides | reverse complement strand
CAGACACACATGCTATGCTAGCCCAAACACATGTATGCACACAGACATGACCGGGGGGGGGGGGGGGGAGGAAGTGAGTAGGAGGGAGCACCCTGTCCAGGCCTTGCTAGCTTTGTCTTTCCCTTCAGTACAAAGGCAATCTATTAGGTCCAAGCCTACAGACATGAGATTTTTGTGCCGCACTGAAAAGGGGATCAAATGTCAGGAATAGCAAACCTACTCTCTAACTGGAGGAGGGCTGCAAACAAGGCTGCTGAATGCACTTTTTGTTCACTGGCTCAATCAGCAGAGCCATCGAAAGGATGATGACACACACTCTCCACTTGGCCAATGTTGGGGATGCTCAGAGTTCACTGGCCAAAGAGAAGTCACAGGGGGAAGAGGGAGCAGCTAACTGCCTGCTGGGAACCATCTGCACCACCACATTCTGGGCAGCAAGGGATCCTCAGACACCACCATCCTGCAAGCAGCCAGGAATACAGGCACTTCAGGTGAACAGGCAGGTGAACAGTTCCTTTAGCAAGGAACTGAAGCTGACACCACAGCTACCAGCTGTGTGTAGGTAGCTATGAGGGAGCGCTCGCAGCATGAGGCTGGATCTGATGCTGTAGTGTAACCAGGACTAAGGAGAGCGCCCACTCCACGCCAATGGAAAGGGCATGCAACAATCCGTCAGATTAAACAGTTTAGTCAAGTCCACACTTCTTTGTGCTGTTCTTCTGTGTAACTACTAGAAAGGGGTCAATGACATCAGCGGTTCCATTCCCAACAAACAGACTTAAGAGAGCCCAGGCACGGTGGCCACATAAATTCTGCTAGCTGAGGATGAAGAGGAGGAGCTTAGTGTTTACAGCTGAGTGGCAGGGGTGAGTCTGTGGAAGGATCCGGAACTGGGATGGACCTGAGGGAGCCCATGCACCGTGTCACCTACAGAAACCTGAGCAGGATGGAGGAAGGGGCCAAGAAGCTGTGTGAGGTCCAGTGTGGACTACAGTTATCACTGCTCCACATCTTTTATGAAGACACAAAGGAGAGAGACGGCTTTATCCGATTTCAGCAGTCTTCAGAGAAGATGGACTTCCCTTCCTAGACCCAAGAGTTAGTTATCTTACAGAGAGAAAGGGACCTCAGCAACTCCCTGAAGACCATCTAGCTACACTGAAATGTAAAAGGGGAGAGTCTAAAGGGAGGTTTTTCTACAAGACATCTATGGCTAACCATCCCCATCTGTCCTTCACCTTCTGGCTGCTTCTCGCCAGGTGCCAGGAATGGGTCAGAGTTTCTGATTTCTACAGCAGTTCACTAGTATTGCCCCCGCCCTCATGGGTAAGTGAGTACCACTCACTGCTCACTGAAGCAGAGACAAAGCAGGGCAGGAGCTCCAGGGAGGATCACATCAGTTCTGAAGGGCAGGCTTAGTCCTGGCTCCTGAGTTCTGCCTTCCCAGTGCTTATGCCACCTCGGTCACACCTGCCACACTCAACCCCATCTCTGCTGTCACCTGCTGAGACACCTGAGACACCCCCTCCCTTCTACATCTAAGGATAACCCAGGCAGTACCACGTGATGTCTTTCTAATGCAAACTAAAATACTGAGCACACACCACACCAGTACCCAGTATAGCCTCTAGGGTCTGTGACCTCTACAAAGCTGGAATGGCAATGGACCACCCATCCCCCCTCCTGCCCGCTCGCTCCTTTCATCTGCATATCACATTCTAAACCAAAGGTGAGACCCAGGCAATCCGGTGTCTCCCTCCTTCCCTCCTGTGTTCGGTCAGCATATTCTTGATCTCAAGTCCTGTCAGAGACCAAAGGCCTCCCTCAGTGCCATGTGCTCTCCCGATCAGTAACTGGCAGGAAGGGCTCTCTCAACATCCACTGAGTGCATGCTCCTGTATGTTAGAGAGAACTGTCAAGGTCAAGGAGCCAGTGAAAGCTAGTCACACTCTATGCATCCTGAAACAGGTCACACCCTGGGCATCCATCTGATCTGCCAACAGGTGGACAGCCACTGCCGCACACTCCGACAGCATGGACTGAGTCCCTCGGCCCTTTTCACTATAGTGGACAACAGCTCTCAGAAACCATGAGCACGAATAAAGCTTTCCTCCCCAACCCTGCTTCTGTCTAGCAGAGAACAGAGCAGCCAGATCACTACTGCTGAAGCAACCCAGACATAAACACCAGTGCTCACAGCTGCAGTTTGCTTGATCAGATAATACACGAGCTTCATCTCAGTAGACAGGTTACGTGCTTAGTAAAACAACAACAGCATCTTAACACACAATTACTTCAGTCCACCCCCACCCATCCCACTAAGGGGAGGAAGCTTTTCTGCCCAGGCTTCCTGTCTGGTGACAGAAGCAGGGTGGATTTAATGGCTGCTTCTTGCTTTTTATGCTTTTCAATTTTATTATTTTAGATTATTTTATTCATATTAATGTTCTGTGTGTGTGTGTGTGTGTGTGTGTGTGTGTGTGTGTGTGTATGCGCGCGCGCGCGCCTGGTACCCACAGAAGTCAGAAGAGGGTGCAGTATCTCCTGGAACTGGAGTTAGGGATAGTTCTGACCACCACATAGGTGCTAGGAGTTCTTGGCAAAAGCAACAAGTGCCCTTCACCACAGGGCCAACTCTCCTGCCCCCTTGATGGCTGTTTCTGGAATGAGCCTCCACATGGATGCTCACCAATCAAGCTTCAGAAGGCTAAGGGGCAGGGTTCAGAACACATTCACTGACTAAATTCCCAGCAGGAGTCCATGCTAGGAACCAATAGCAACTTTTAGAGACTTCTGACCTAATGCCAGCTCCATGGGCTAAAATCTCAAGACACCCAGACTGGCCTCACAGGAAGTCAACAGTTGAGAAGCCAGGGAACCAGCAGAAGGACCCCTGCCACAGAGGACAGGCCTCTATGTGGAGAGGTTGTGTAGGAATTGGGGAAAAGCTGGACAGATTGCCAAAACCTCTGGAGCTGGCTCCAGCCCTAGGGCAGAAGGTGACAACCTCCCAGCTAGCTGGCCTCAGTGATGGGCACTGGATGTAAATGATTATTAGAAACATACATTGCACAGGGTAAAGCCACCATCCCAGAACTGAGCACCCACATTAACCAGCTCTCTTGTCTTCCTACCAAATGCTGGCCAAGCCCACCCTGGTGGGTGACTGGCTGCCACATCCACATATGGCCGCACCCACCAGAGGACCTGGACCTTGAGACCAAGTCTTGTTTCCAAACTTACGCTTTCTTCTAACAGGAATTACAGCGCTTAACTAGACATCACAGCTTAAGTGAGTGTTAATAAGACTGACTGTAATTATATTATTTGACAAAACATTGCATACATGAACTAAATCCCTTCAAGAATGGGTTTTCTCCTGAAAACCGAGTAGGACATTGTGGAAAGACTTGATGAAGATAGCTTACCTTTGAAAAGAAGACATCTGCACTGAGACCCAGGCAAGAGCACTTGAAGCCCGAATAGGTATGCCGGCCACCAGAAGCTGCTTGTTCATAGCTACATTCATTTATCCACACCCTAAAACTATTAGACAGCACCAGGCGGCTCCCAGGCGTGGTCCTTCTCACCCTTGTAGCGCATGCCAAGCACACAGTAGGTGCCCATTAGCAGCAACAGTCAACAGTGGGGCTGTGAGGTCTCTAGAAGGCATGTCATATTCCTGGCCCAGATGAAGAAGGTGGCTATGTCCCAGGCAGGGGAAATCTGAGCTGGGACAGAGGCCTTGGTATAGACAGGAGCACACATAGACAAGCAAATCACAGAGCAGGTGATGGGCAAGCAGGGGGAGGGAGGATGATCCAGCATAGGGTTGGAAAGCCAGGAGACTTGGGGGGGGGGGGGGGGGGGGAGACGTGGCACATGTAGAAGAACCCCACTGATATTGATGGGTACCGGCCCCATGACATGGAGATCACTCCTGGGAGAGAGCAAACAGAACACAGGAAGACTTAACTGATGGGTTCAATGAGGGAAGCCTTAAGGCCAGGGCTGGCCATAGGCCAAATGCCATTCCCGAAATATGCTTACAGAAACCCTGAGTCACAAGGCACAGCTGGGTTCTGGCAGCTGGTATAGCCAGTTGACACAGGACAGGGCATAGTCTCCCCTTTTTCTCAGGAGCTCAGTATGTTTCCTCATTGCAGCTGTCAATCAAAGCACATTGTTCAGACCCAGTCACCAGCTAGGTCCCACTAATGCCAAGAGCACAGGTCTGGGCAGAACTCAGAACTGAAGCTGTCCAAGATAGGAAGTCACCTTCCCTTCCCTGAGTGCAGATTGTACCCTAGGGCGTGTAACCAACCCATCTCTAGATGAGTGGCCTTCAAAACAACTTCACAGGCTCCATATTTCACAAAGGTCTAAGGTGTGCAAGAAAACCTAGCAGATGGCACATACTTGTGATCCCCAGCACCCGGGAGTCTGAAGGCCAGTGTAGACTACACAGCAAGACCTTGTAGTCCAATACAAAACAAAACTTAGATTAAAACAAAAGTATTGGAAAGCCAAGATTCGCAGGGTTAGACATCAAGTGTACATGGTTAACACATCAACTGTGGTCACACACTGTCCTGATGATAGCAGGAGTCCATAGCTGTGCAGTCCGGTAAGGTCACCGCAGCAGCACATGGCTGGCTCCCAGGAGTCAGGAACTCGTTTTTTGGTTGTGTTTCTTTTATGAGACAGGGTCCCATGTAGCCTCCAACTGGGTATGTACAGGAGATGACACTGTCTCCACCTCCTGAGTGAGGATAAGCGATTATAGGTGTGAGCCACCATGCCCAGGAGGCAAGCACCAGGCCATCTGAGCCATGTGTCCAACACCTGAGAATGAATTGTTAACTGAATTTAAATAGCCAGAGGTAGCTGGTATCTGCCACACTGTAGAGCACAGAGCTGGGTAACACCTACAAAAAACCTCCAATGTTCTGCTACAAGTAAAAGACACCTACTATGTCTCCAGTAAGAGAACAGATAAAGTCAGCATGGTGCTGTACACTTGTGATCCCAGCACTGAAGAAGCAGAGGCAGGAGGATTGCTGCAAGTTCCAGGCCAGCCAAAAACATATAGCAAAGCTTTGTTTCAAAAATGCAACTTTTTTAAAAAGTTAATAAAAAGGTAGACAAGAGAACAGACACTGTGATTGTAGCAGTTGAGTTTAGAATACATCCAAAAACTACACCAACTGGGGAAGGATACAGGCAAAGGAAGTCAGCTCAGTGCTGCTCACAACACCCACACAGTCCATACGAAAGCAATCACTGGGTGTCCTTCCCATTCTCTATGCATAGGAAATGCTCAAGACTAAAATACTGCAGAGAATAATAATCCAGTAGCCACACATCCTTGGAAAGTCTTCAAATCTAAGTTACATGAGACCATTCCACACAAGTCGGGAAGAAGTGTCTTCACACTGACACCACACATGAGTGCTACTCACCTCTGCCCACCGGCCCTTTCTTTCTTACATCACACTCTTAATTATGCCGGATGGGCCCCAAAACTGCTGGACAAAATGCTGAGGAGCAGAATGCTAACGAGGTGTGTACCCTCTTACTCCTAAGAAACAAACACAGAACTGAGAAGGTCTCCTACCCCACCTTGGTTTACACATGCCATGGGGTCAATGACATGTTCACATCTGGCCATAGGGGACAGTTCAGGTTCACACTTATCCGCACATCAGCTCCAAGCTAAATGGCTCAGTACTGCAAGAACGTGAAGTCTGGGCACAGCCAGAGCCACACAGCATGCTAGGGCATCAGTCAGGACAGAAGTAGAAGGATCTGCAGAAAGCAGGCAGCAGGTCTCAAGTATTTGCTCTGAACAACAGGACCCTGATGGCCCCCAAGGTTGTGGCACCTGAGGCTTTCCAGGCCTGCTGCTGTACATCAGACAGAATCAGTGTCTGTGGCAAATGATACAGAGTAATAGCAGTCACTTCCCCAGACAGTCCACCTGCTCAGAGCAAGCTGGAGGCTGACAGTTAAATCCAGCTTACAGGCAACATCCATGCTCTCACCCCTGGTTGGTTGTTAGTAGACAGGCCTCTGTGAGGCCCAGAAGTACAGGCTAGGGCCGTGATCATAGAGCTACTAAGGTCGTGTGGGATGGAAAGAAATGGTGCTTACAAAGCAAGCCCAGAGATCTCCCAGGAGCCACATTCCAGGAGGAGCACCATGCACTCACAAAAAGGCCCAAGAGAGGCACCAAGAGCCAGGCTTTGGGAATACAGGACCCACTGCCATCGCCTGGCCTCCAGAGCCAAGCAACTCAGGGGCAAGCTCCTAAAGCTACCCACGACTTAATTTCCTTATCTGTAGAGACAGTAACAACATCTATTTCACATGGGTATGAAAGGGTTAAATCAAACAGCACAATTAAGTGATGGCCCAGCACCCAGCACAGAAGACTGCAAACTGCAAAGATTGGCCTCAGTCAGTCTGTCTGTCTGCCTGCCTGCCTCCTTCCCCTCAACCCCCTCCTCTCTCGTAAGGTGCACCTCCCTAAACCATGTAAAAGGTCATTACAATGAATTTCAAGAAGTTACTCAGAATACAGACTTCTCCCACTCAAAGAACAAGATGCCCTGTATTAAGAAGAAAGTCCCTGGGCTACAAACCTTAATAGGAAAGGTCATAAAGCTATAAGGTCAGGCTGGAAAAACAGAGCAGTGTATGCAGAGGACCCTGGATCCAATTCAACAACCACTTCCTCCACAGAAGGGACCAAAGTGTCCCAGAATTCCCCAGTCAGGGCCATTGAACCAGAAAAGCCAGAAACCTTTCCAGAAGTGGTATGTGAAGCCAGCCACAGTGCAGACGAGATAAGAGGCTGAGGTAACAAACAAGACATGAATAGAAGATTCACAGAACAGAAACTGCTGAGGGTACAGGGGCAGCGTGGACCTAAGGGCAGAGGCTGGCAAACCTCCAAACCTCACTGTATGGCAGAGAGAATGCACCTCCTAGCCCAGGTGTGGGGACGGAAAGCATAAGCTACAGCAGTACCAGAAAGCAAGCAAAAGCCCACTGCACAGGAGGGAAATGCTGGGACCCACGCAGAGTACCACATTGAGAACCACAGGGTGACGGTGGGCTGCACGGGCCTAGCTCTTGAAGAAGACTCTGTGGTTTCACCCAGAGGAGCAGGAGACAATAGACTTGAAGAGGAAGAAAAACAAAACACATCCTCTAACACATCACGTTCAAGGATATGTACCATCTTCACTACTCAAGAATCAATCAATCTCTCTCTCTCTCTCTCTCTCTCTCTCTCTCTCTCTCTCTCTCTCAGGACAGTCTGCAGGAAACAGACTCTTAACAATAGAAGCCCCGCATCCCATCCGGCCCCCACCCACAGCAGTGAGAAGAATCCCCATACACTGTAATCACTTGATTACAGTCATAATACGTTCTGATTTGACTACACAGCTCACTTATTATGGGCATAAGAAAATAGAGGAACAGTCTCAATTACACTTCATGTAGCACATGAATAGAAGGGAATAGCTTTCAATCGGTGTGGTGTGCGGGTGGAAAAGGTCATTAAACGCTGATCCCTTACATGATCCTCTACAGGCAGAGTTTCAATGCATACTTACCCCAATCTCTAAGCTCAAATATTGTGTCACCATTTATGAAGATTAGCATTTTTGTTCATTTAGGCAAGGCTGAGGTATTAGCTAGTTTGCTTTGGATAAAAATCCCAAGCTCATCCACGGAAAACCCAGAGAGTTACGTTAAAATGAAAAGTCTACATCTTGTAAAATAGGACAAAAGTCCAACTTGGGGGGGGGGGGGTTGAAAGAAGTCACATTCCAGCCAGGATGGAAGCCAGCAGCCTTCCTCTGCATACAGGGGCTCGGCTCAAATCCATCAGCAGCTTTTAAATCAAAGGCCTTCAATTCTGCCTTAAATGCTAGGTCAATTAGAATTCTAATCCAAAAATGGTCCTTAATGGGCCTTCATTAAAGTTCACAGACACTTGTTCCAAACGCTGAGTGTGTTGTTTAAGCCTCCCTACACTCTCACCAGAGAAGCTGCTAAGCTGCAGAACACTGGCTAGGCACAGGCTGCCTAGGATAAGGCACCTGAGACAGGGGACTGGCTCTCCTCAGGTCTCAGCAGTCTCCAGCTCAGACAGAAGTGGGAGATAAACGGCGCTTGTCACTTGCACACACAGCTGCCAACTACAGGACTGTGCACTCCTGTTAAAAGCTGTATGGTGGTACACATTTGTAACCACACTGCTTGGGGGGACAAGTGAATCCTGGAGTCTACTTTGTGAGTTCCAGGCCACTGAGAAACGTTGTCTTTCTGGCTCACAGTTTGAGTATTGTCATGGTGGGGAAGTCACAGCAGTGTGAGCCTCAAGCAGCTGGTCACTTCTCATTCACAGTACAGGAACAGACTGAGGAATGCTGGATGCTCAGCTCACTTCTCATCCACAGTACAGGAACAGACTGAGGAATGCTGGATGCTCAGCTCACTTCTCATCCACAGTACAGGAACAGACTGAGGAATGCTGGATGCTCAGCTCACTTCTCATCCACAGTACAGAAACAGACTGAGGAATCCTGGATACTCAGCTTACTTTCTACTTCTGATACAGTCCACGGTCCCAGCATAGGGAATGATTCATGCCACCCATAGTGGCACTAGGGACAATCTCACCTCAAACTAAGCAAGATAATCTCTCTGACAGGTATGGCCAGAGGCTGGTCTCGGGGTGATTCTATACCCTATCAAGTTAGCATGAGATAAACCACCGAACTAAATTCCCTTAAAACCAAATAGTTTAGTGCGTCCAAGGACACCCCAGAAAACATAAAAAGACAAACCACAGGCTGAGCAACACATCCGGGATTCCAGCCTGAGAAGGGTTGAATACCTATGCAGAATACATGAGGAATGCTTACAGCTCAAGAAACACACAGCCCAATTTAAACATGGGCAAATCCTGAAAAGGCTCTCCTCTCACAGGGAAACTGGTGGACTCTGTTAGTACTGGGAATTCAGATCAAAACCACAGTAAGGCACCCCTTCTCACCAACCAAAGCAGCTGCAATGAGAGTCACAACCACAGCGTGCAAGGCTGTGGAGAAACTAGAGCCCTCAAAATCTGCTGGAGGAAACTCACAGACAAAAGGCAGAAGCAATCCAGTGCCTACCCATGGCCAAATGGATGAGCAAAAGGAAATACGTGTATACAATGAGTGTGTTCCACTCTAACAAGAAATTCTGACCCATGCTATGACATGAGGAAGCCTTGGATGTAGAAAAATAAAGAAATAAATAAAATTAAAAAGTCAATAATACATGTTTCCATTTATATGAAATTGCTGGAAAAAGTAAATCCACAGAAATGAAATGTTGCCAAGGCTGGGAGAAAAGAAGAACCTGAGATTGACCACTAAGGGGTATAAGTTATTTGGAGGTGATACCAAAAAAACAAACAGAAAAACCAGAATTAGATAGTACCCATGGCTATGCAAATACAAGCTTTCAACTCAACCCTTTAAATTTTTATTTTTATTTGGGGGTGCACTTGAGTGCGGTGCCCAGAGAAGCTAGGGGAGGACACTGGATCCCCTAAATCTGGAGTTACAGGACGCTGTGAGCTGCCTGACACAGCTGCTGGGAACTGAACTCAGATCCTCTGTAAGAACTGTATACACTCTTAACTGCGGAGCCATCTCTCCAGCCCCAGGCTGTACGCATTGAAAGGGACAGAGTTTAAATGAGTCAGTGGGATGTGCTCTAGAAAGATACACCTTTCTTCCAAGTCCTCCGGCTTCTAGCATGAGGTAGGCATTTCTGTTCTGTCAGACTTCCCTGCCAGGATGCATCTGCCCTGACCCAGATGGGGATCAGTGCAGCCACCGGCCTATGGTCTGACATAGATTTTAAAGAAATCTTTCTTCCTTCCCTGAGTTGCTGCTTTAGGATACTTTACCACAGCAAGGGCAATCTAACACAACCCTCGAGATAGGACAGAGTGTGAGGTCAGAGGTCCTGGCGGGACCCAACCTATCCTCACTCTTTTGTTTGTATGAAGTGAGTATTTCCCTCTTCTACATTCTTGCTGGGCTGCCACAGACCCAAGCAACTGAAACAACCAATCAGGGACCAGTACCTCTAAAACTGTGAACTGCTGTCAACAGAAGAAACACAGCTCTGGAATTGAATGGAGTAAAAATTTATTCTGAAGACAAACATGAGTGACCATGACCCAGGAACACAGGTTCAGGCTGCCCGGAATATTACAATCCAGTGTGGTATCTGTTCCATGAAGAGCAGGAGAATAAAGAAAGTTATAAATCAAGACACGTCGTAAAAACAGTGCTGGAAGCACCAGGTAGGTAGTGCAGCAGAGCTGGGAGACCTTGCCATAGATTCAGATGCTGTGTAATGCCATTCTTAGCCTTGGGATGGTAGACGTTAGGGGTGTTTTGCAAATCCTAAAAGAATTGCCAACTATCACAAGGAACTTAAGTCACACAGAGATGAGCAAAAATGTCTAAGGTGTCCCATGATCATTGGGGTCTGGACCAGCAACATTCCACCCTCTTTTTAAAAAAATGATAATTTATTTCTATTTTATGTACATTGGTGCTCTGCCTGCATGCACATCTGCATGAAGGTGTCAGATCCTGGGAGCCACAGACAACTGCCATGTGGGTGCTGGAACCCCAACCCAGGTCCTCTAGAAGAGCAGTGTCCCCAACCACTGGGCCATCTCTCCAGCCCCCATTCTACCCTTTTAAATCATGACATTCTAATCAACCAGTCCTTACATGCACAGCTTCTTTCTGGAGATTTTTGTTCACATCTACACTGAACAGTTCCTAAAAAGCTGGCGGTCCCTGTTTTCAGGAAGAAATACAGAAACTATTTGAAAGTATGTAATACACTAAGGACCAGTGGCTACATCTGAGAATCTGAATTAAGAACCATGGGGAGGATCCTTGAGCATCAGGTTTCCATCAATGGCTAGTTTTTCCTGTGCGTGCATGCAGAGGTGTGTGTGTGTGTGTGTGTGTGTGTGTGTGTGTGTGTGTGTGTGTATGTTCTGTGTGCACTGTGTACATGGCGAGTGTGCATGTATGTTGTTTAACTGATGTTATACTCCTGAGAGAGCAGCTTCTGATGAGGCCCCCTCCGCTGTGATCGGCCACCAGGCAAGGGCGGCATTACCAACATGAAGTCAGACAATCTCCATCTGCTTCCTTTCTGTCTCTGCTTTAACCCAATTTCCCCTTGTCTTGCCTTCGGGAGCAAAAAGAGACCGCCAGAGATTTCTTGAGACCCTCCAAATTACCTCATTTGGTTGGTAACATTTTTTAAAAAGAAAATTTAATGAAATGTGCTGTGAACAAATTCTTATGAAACACAGACCTGTTCAGGCTGTAACAATCACAAGGGGCTGAGATCTCTGTGTGTTCTACTTCCACTCAAACACCCTGGGCTCCTTATAGAACCAATTTATACCAAGTACCTCAGCTGCCAGCACGGCCATGTTACTGTAAATTATGAATCTTCTGAATTTAGCATCTCAAGGCTGAGTCTTTGGTGAGGAGTACAGCCCCAGTCTGTCAGAACACTGATCTTAAGGGAAACACGGACGGGGCTTCCTGGAACTCCACGTGACTGAAGTGGCCCAGCCTCTCCGGGGTCTTCTACTGTTCCTGAAGGCTGGACACGGGAAAGCTGGGTTAAAACAGAAAGGAAGTGGATAGAGACATGAGGACATTCAGAAGGCCTCGGGGTGGTCTCAATGGCTTTTGAGGTCAAACTGCAGAACATTTGGTTTATCTGGTCACATTTTCTTTTTAGAACCAACCGTGTACATGAGAGGGACTGGGAGAAAGAGAGACCTGGAGCAAAGCAAGGACACCAAGAACAAAGACCCATCAGAGAGAGAGAGAGAGAGAGAGAGAGAGAGAAGTGCAGAGAGCAGGACCACGTCTGCAGGTAACCAGACAGTGGTGAGGGGCTGGCAGGTGGTAGTATTGGGGGGGGGGGGGACCGGTCAGTGGGCAAAGCATTTGCTAGGCAAGCCTGATGATCCAAGTTCAATCCCCAGAACCACGAAAGGTGGAAAGAGAGAACTGACCCCAGAGAGCTGTCCCCCACCCTCACCTCCACACACTGGCATGCCACACAGACACTCAGTAGGCACACTGGCATGCCACACAGACACTCAGTAGGTTTTGGGGTTTTTTTTCCAAAGTGTTTTGGTGGGGGATGATGACAGTTATTGGTGTAAACATGCTATGAGGGTAACATAATTAAGTCAGCCATCTTAAATCAGTGTGCCACTCACACACACACACACACACACACACACACATCAACATCTGAGAACCTTAATCCCCCACATCCGTGTTCCAATACCACATGCCTGTATTAGTCAGGGTTCTCTAAAGAAACAGAGCTGATCCAATGAGTGGCTTACATGCTACTGTCTGGATAATGCAGAAGTTGCTGTCTCCAGATTGAAACCCTGAGGATCCGGTTGTTTAACATACGAGACTGGATTGGTGCTAGAGTCTTGAAAGCTTCCTAGAACACTGCTAGTTTCCAGTCTGTGTTGGAATCTTAAAGAAGATTCTAACACCAGCAAAAGAATGTTTAGCAACAGGACAGATAAACTTGCCAGAGAGAACAAGCATGTTAAAACTTCCTCCTTCCAAGTCCTTTTATGTGGGCTGCCACTAGAAGGTGTAGTCCAGACCTGGAATGAGTCTTCCCACCTCGAATGAGCCAAGCAGGTACCCAGCTGTTTGGGTTTTAGTTGATTCTAGATGTAATCAAACGGACACTCATGATCAGCCATCTCAAACCCTATTAGGACAAGTACACAGACAGGCCTCCTCTCCACTCCGGCTGACAAACTCCAGCTCAGGAAAACAAAACACTGAGCCCCCGCCCCCAGGTCACAATCAGCTTATCTATCAACAGTCAGTTCAAACAAGTGGCCACAGAAGGGGAACTCCCTTGTCCAGAGCCACAAGCCTCATGTAGACGAGAAAGGATCCAAGAAAACACCAAGAGGGGCCTGAACTGTTGTGTGGGCATCAACAGTTAAGACTCCAGTCAACTACATCACCCCTCCCAGCCCAGACATTGCTGCTTACCCAGACAGTCCCCAGGCACAGGCTGCTAACCCTGAGTCTCAGTGCCAGCTGGGAAGACAAGTCTGCCCACCCATGCTCACCTCCAACCTCTAAAAGACCCCAGGCAACAGGTGCTCACTAGCCTGGGAAAACTACATCGCCAAATTCAAGTATCACAACTCTCTGTCCAAAGCCACTTCCTGTTTCAAGTGAGGAATAACAGAGGTGGATGCTGAAGGTCCCAGCCAAAACCACACTCCCGAGGCACATCACCCAGGACAGCCAAGGGTCTACAGCAGGTGCATACTAGTGCTTAGCTCTATAGTGGGGCAAACTCATGTTCCTGCTCTGTGGCCTTGCAGGGCATCCTAGTCACTGTTCTATTTTAAGGTAACTCTTATAAAAGGAAGTACTTAGCTGGGGCTTGGGCCCTTGCTCAGAGTTTCCACTTAGTCCATTATCATCATGGTCAGGAGCATGGCCTCATGCATGGAGCTAGAGCAATAGCTGAAGGCTACATCCTGATCAGTAGGCAGAAAGAAGGGACTCTGGGTCTGTCCCGGCTTTTGAAAGCCCATTCCCAGTGACATACTTCCTCCAACAAGGCCACATCTACTCTAACAAAGCCACACCCACTCCAATGAGGCCACACCTTTTAATCCTGCTAATCCTTTCGGATAGGGCCACTCCCTGGTGACTAAGCACTCAAATCGAGAGCCTATGGGCTCATTCTCACCCAGGGAGAATCGTTATAACCAAATGACTGTGCTTCCTGGGGCCATTGGTCTACTACATCCATCAGCTTCTGTGACTTCTGTGTTAAAGTTCATTACATTTTGAGGGCCACAGAAGCAGGGGAATCAGGACCAGCTCCCAAGAGGTAAGCAGGATGCTCCTTGCCAGGTAGCCATCCTGGGATCTAGATACCTAGCTAAGCAGGGCATGGCTGGAGCCAACAAACACTATTGGCCTCACTAGAAACCTTTCCTCTGGCTTGAGTCACCCACTCCCCACAAACCATGTGTAGCACAGACTAGAACGCCACATCTCATCCTGAGAGGCCTGGGTAAAGGTGGGGAAGAGACAAAATGAACTTGGTCCTGGGGTCAGCTCTCTTATTTTCTGTAGCTAATGAAGCATTAGCTGCAACCTAGAACACAGAAGGCAGATCCAGGCCAAGGACAATCACAGGCTAGGATTACCACAGTCCTGCTACTGATCAGGACCTGGGGCCTGCTCAGTGGTCTCATTAGAGGAGTTCCCAGTGATCAGTCAGGCTCACCAGTAAGCAGCAGCAACCTGATGGGTAAGCCCAGAACATGTACAAACACACCTTCCCTTGGGTCTCAATACAACTACACCTCTTCACAGAGACTTCCAGAAAGTCTCCTCACTGTCTAGTGCTCTCCTGCACAGCATCCTCCCATCCCCCAGTGCTCTCCTGCACAGCATCCTCCCATCCCCCAGTGCTCTCCTGTACCTTGTCCTCCCATCCCCCAGTGCTCTCCTGCACAGCATCCTCCCATCCCCCAGTGCTCTCCTGCACAGCATCCTCCCATCCCCCAGTGCTCTCCAGTACAGCATCCTCCCATCCCCCAGTGCTCTCCTGTACCTTGTCCTCCCAACCCCCAGTGCTCTCCTGCACAGCATCCTCCCATCCCCCAGTGCTCTCCTGCACAGCATCCTCCCATCCCCCAGTGCTCTCCTGTACGTTGTCCTCCCATCCCCCAGTGCTCTCCTGCATAGCATCCTCCCATCCCCCAGTGCTCTCCTGTACCTTGTCCTCCCATCCTCTGGCAGAGCTCTCCTCCTGCAAAGATCCTCCCTCACAGCTCCTTTGATGAGCAACTGCCATCAGCCCACAGTCAGACATATCAATGATAGCAGCCAGGTCTATGAGTTTCTGCTTTGCAATGGTGTGTCCCTTTTCCTAGTTGTATAGGTGGCACAGAGTAGGTGTTCCCCACAATACAACCAACCAATTTACTGGTTGATCTTCCTAAATCATCCAGGTAGCAATCTGCCTAGCTAAACAGGGCATATCTCATTCTGGTGACACCGAAATGGTGATTAACCCAACCACGCTTCAGGAGAGGGGGATCACAGAATAGGTCAGGATGGAAGTTCCTGGCTGTGATTTAAGTCTACCTCCTCTGATGAATTCAGGACTGACTCCACACAGGACTCTCTGGTGTTTGCCGGGAAACCATGGAAGGTAGAGCATGCTGCATCTGCCTTCTGCACTTACACTAGGGAACTCTCCCATGAGGTCCGGCCCTGGGTGTGCCATTTCTGGACTCCACCCACTCCACCTGTGCTTGCTATCTATGTCTACTGGCAGAGGCTAGGCTAGTGGCAGCCTTTATTTAGACACTCAAAATGGAGACTGCTGTGAACAAAGCGTTAGGGGACTAAGGAGGGAGGTAGCAGGCTCTCTGCATCGCGGAAGGGAGAGAGACAGTGAGAGCACACTGCATGCAACAAGTAGCTGGATCCTTTAAGAAGAAATATTCTTCCCATGAGCCCAGGTCCCTGGGGATGCCTCCATCTGCAGAAGAAAATCCAGTTAGTTCAGCTCTGCCAGGTGCTGTGATGTAGCCTCGGACCACACTACCCCCATCTTGAGAGCCCTCCCTGACTCTATACCGGCATACCAGGGCTCCCTTGTCATACCAGGGCTCCCTCAGGCCCTGAGAAGCCACCTCTCTTACCTCCTCTGCAGGACACCTTTGCAGGATATCTCTTTTTTTTTTTTTTCACCCATTTTTTTGAAAACAGGGTTTCTCTGTGTAGCCAGAACTCCATCTGTAGACCAGGATAGCCTCAAATTCACAGAGATTCACATGCCTCTGCCTCAGGGTGCTGGGATTGGGTGCAATGCACTAGCACTGCCCAGCAAACCTCTGAAATGTATTACCTCCTCCCCCCAAAAAGGTCTTTTATGGCAAACTCAAAAACACAATCCCAAATGCATGAAGACTTGGCAAGGGCACCTGGGACTTCTGACTGCAGGGCTCCTATAGAATAACATTCTTGCTTTAACCTCTAGAGAGAATGGCTGAACAGTGGCTGTGGGTGGGGAGAGATCCTAGCTACAGAGCTGTAACATGGCAGCTTGGGTGGCTATGAAGTTTCCTTTCCTTCCCAGGAATATTCCAAGTGTGCCCTAGAATGCCCAGGTCTCAATACTCCAAGTATGTTTGGCCCCACCCCAAAGCTGCAATCAAGAACTCAGACATCATACAGACACAGAGATAGGCCACATTGTGAATGTCATTACCACTGACCCCTGCAAACTTCCCACATAAACATCCTGAATAAGCAGGCAGAGCAGCTGACAGTACATGTGCTGCCCAGACTAAGGAGGGCACTAATTAAAACACAATGCTCAAGAGCAGGCTCCTAATTGCCCTCGAATTAATGTACTTTCCCACGATCCTGGCCTTCAATACACCTTTCTATGCCTGAAGATGGCTTCCCTTGGAGAGCCTCAGCAAGTCCCCTGCAACCACCTGGCATTTGCTACAGCAGTTCCCCCTTGAAACTTACAATCCAGATAACTCCAAGAAGAGACTCTGTCCACCCAAAACGGGGTCCCAGGAGGACTGCCCTTAGCTCAAGTGGAGCATAAAGTGGTGGCACATAAGAGAGGTCCTGACGAATCCAAGGTTTACTGAGTCTTGTACATTGCAAATGTGACTCCAACTGCCCATCATGGAAGATGCACTCATCTGTGCTACGGCTGTCCTGCATAGCTCCTCTCCCTGAGCCTCGCACACACATGGAAGGGATCTTTGCCCTCAGCTCCAACCAGATCCAAACTCTGGGAGGTTCTCAAGGATCCTATTGTGGCTCTGAATGTAAATTGCTAACTGGCACCAGCAATGACTAGACTCTACCTCATACAGACAGGCCAATGTTCCCAAAACATCAACTAGTAGGGCTGGCAGAATGGCGACTGCCACTAAGTCTGACAACCTGAATTCAATCCCTGGGATCTACACGGAACAAGGGTAGGACTGACTTCCCTCTCAAGATGTCCTCTGGCCTCACGTCTGCACCATGGCACACTTCACATAGAAATAAATTAAATGAAACAAAAATCCCAAGCAACAGGACAGGAAGATGTTATAAACATACTGATAGTGACAGAGACCAGTGGTGAGCCCAGCACGAGCACCCATGCTCTGAGCAGAAGGAAGACCTTAGCCCAAGTTTTAACCAATCCTCAAAGACAGGAGCTGATGCTACTTGCAGATGAAAATTTTGGGGACAGGGTCTCACATTGAAGGCCAGGTTAGTCTCATAGTAATGCTCCTGCCTCAACCTCCCCCATGCTGGAATTACCAGCATGAGCCAGCATCCCAGCTGTGTACTACTGTACTGTACTGTTCTCAGCTAATAACTTTACAAATATAAGTGACACTACCATATACAAGAACAATTCTGACGTGGGGAGCAGTAAAGACAGTCACAAAACAGCATCACAGAGGTACCAACAGAGAAAGGCACAGAGAATCCACAGAGAAAAGAAAGTACACAGTGAACAACAGCTGCCCACAGGCTTGCAGAAGACTAACCAGCAACCCCATTCACTCCACAGCGACAGACCTTCCAGCTAGGTCAGGCCTACAGACATGAGAACAGGGCGGGATAGGGAGGGCCACTCTGGCTGATGAATGCTCATATTCCCTCTAAACCTCCACCAGAACCCTTCCCCTGACTAACAGGCTCCAGACACACCAGCTTCATTGCCTATACCTATAGGCTCCTCCAAACGACCTCCCACCCCGGCACGACCACTACCTAAGCCAGCCTCACCTGGTACAAGCTTTACACATGAGAGGTCTGCCAGTACTGGTTGTGTGGCCCACCATTTCCAAAGAACTACACCCCAAAGAGCCGTAAAGCATTCAGTCACCGCATGCTCTCCCAGTGCCCCCAGACTTCTTACTCCCCCCCAGACACGAGCCCCTGACAGAGCAGGGCAGATGCTCCCTGAGGCAGGCACAGACAGGCAGCTTCTCTACAGAGGATCATATGCAAAGCAGACCAGCAGCCACAGGTCTAACAGCCCAGTTCTAGTAACAAGGACTCCAGGCTGCACTCTGTTGCCCCCTCCCTCTTAATCAAACACATTGGTAATTCTGGAGCAGACTGCACACCTTCATGTGCATGGCCACAAATCCTCCGCCACACACCTCAGCCTCTCTTGTCAGTGGGGTATCCCCTAACGGAGGAGTTTCCTTCAAGGCTTCCAAGATCCAGAGCAGGGCCATGGCCACGACAGTGTTTCTGAAAGTAACAGACCAGGTTCAAAAAAACCCCGGGGAAAGAGAAGAAAGTGAGCTGGTTGGCCTTGGTGTGTTGCATTGTCTCTGAGACTGGATGTCACCTGTGGGTTTCAGTCGTATCAGTATCATGGATGGGAGGTACCGGGCTGCGCACTGAGTTTGTGCCCAAAGGGCAGAAGCTGGCTGTTCTGGAGCCATAAGAACTTATCAGCATTCTTCCTGTCTGTGTCTTGCTCTAAGATGGGCAGAAACAGCAGCCAGAGAGAGGCTAACCCGGGTAACCAATACCTCCCACTATGTATGTATCCTCACAGACACACAGATGAGCACAGGGTCAGCCTGGGCTCTCCATTGTTCAAAGCACAGAGACCATGGCATCTGGCTGCCAGCTCTACTATATGCTCACCTGCCCCTATGAACCTGCCCCTCTCTGCAGCATGAGAACATGAGGATGACTTGCATGGGTGTCTAGGAGGTCACCATCATGGGAATGTGTTCAATTCCTGGAGAAAGCAGATGTCCTATGACATGGCACACAAGTCATTTGGTCACCACTGCGAGAGAACAAAGCATAATAGTGTAAGTTCCTCAGAAGCACCGGGGCTTCGGATAAGTAGGCAGGACAGAAGGTCTGCTGCCCAGTACTGCCACTACTACCTGCCTGTCTGGGCCTTCTGGCTACTTTTATTCAAGAAGAGTTTTTCTTGAGGTAGAAATACAGGCAGTAGGCTACTGGACTCAGTATGTGCTCTGAGAGGAAGTAATATTATAAAACACAGGTGATGAATAGGAGACTGGACCTCCTCTCACAGCCCACCAATGGTGAAGAGCAGGAAGAAACTTACTGCAGTCTATGCATTGGACTGCCAGCTTTTTTCTAAGTAGGCGTCTGGTCTCACAAGGTAGTAAGATAAACTCCCTCATTTCACCGCTCTAAGTCTCCAGCACTCGTCACTATGACGTAGAGTCCCGTTCCTCACACTGTGACAGTATTCTGAGCAAGCCCCGTACAGAAAGCCAGACACACTGACATGCTATATAAAGGAGAGTGGGCGGGAAGCAGAGGGGACACTCAGAGGTGGGTACTTAGAGCCTGCTCCTCCCACCAGGGACCCCTCTATATGGCAACACAGGCTTTCCCTATGCAGGACTGGAAATCCCCAGCCTGCTGTTTCACAGGCCTCCGTTTAATGTCCGAGGATGACTTAGCAAAACCACTGGGATAACATGACTAGATTCCCTTACCATTCTACAGACATGTTCAGACATCCAGGATGGGGTTCCCTAGAGCTATAGGAGGTTGGAAAACAACTCATATGTCAACAAAGGGTCTTGAAGAATGAGGGGTGCTGGGCCGGGGACCCTGAGGACTCACCATCAGAGCTTTTGGGTGAGTAATGTGGCAGAAAGCACTGTTTCTGGCCCATTGTTCGTTATCTCCGCCCCAGCCTTTCAGGTTATCATCCTGAACTCTCTCCCCACAAAGCATGGATACACTCATGCACATCCTAAAGCCAGCCACATACTACCAGAGACACCAAAGACATTTCACTCACACACACACACACACACACACACACACACACCATCTATCCAAGAAGGCAGGCTGACTCTGCAGGCCATGCAGACTGTCATCTATGTCAGCCCTGCCCTTCAGGTTCTGCCTGCCCCACTGTGCCAGGACCCTCCCTCACTTCTTGCCTCAGCAGTCAATCATCCATCAAGTGCCAGCTGGGACTCAGATAGTCTGCTGATAAATCAATGTGTGTCAAAAGCAGTCAGGACCTTTCAAGACTAATAGAGCCCAGGCTAAGTCCACCTCTGTTTGTGCTGAGGCACATCCCACAGGACAAAGACTAGAGTATCACTGAAGGATGAGGGTACAGATGGTGTCTAAAGGGATCACTGGAGCACCCATTTCCAGACTCGGGTTCAGACGGAAAACCAAAGGGAGACCCTACCACCAGCAATGACACACACTCTCCAGACAGATGTCCAGCAGCCTCAGGAAGCAAATGGCTTCAAGAACCTGATGAAGACTAATTTAATGGGAACCACAGTGTGCAGAAAACCCATCACCATCCCCTGCCTGCAGGCCCAGGCAGGCTTTACTCCTAGAGTACATCCATGCCCTAAGTAGACATGTAGCTGAGGCTTCCCACACGGGCCCTGTGAGACCTCACTGAGAGAGGGATGGATGGGGCCAGACTGTGCTCCTCACAGCCTGACTGTGTGAGTAATGATGTGTTCTCTCTCTGTCTCTCTCCATCTCTCTCCGTTTCTGTGTGTGTGTTTGTATGCATGAGTATGTGTGCTCTGGTGTATAAGTGGGCCTATGTGTACACGTCCAGAGCAGGACATCCATTATGTTGCTCCACTGCCCCTCCTAGAGACAGGGTCTCTCACTGAATTAGAAGCTCACCATTTCTGCTAGATTGATTTAAGATCCTCTTGTCTCCACCTCTCAGTATTAGGCTTAAAGGCTCACGTGGCCATGCCCACCAGCTTTTTACTCAAAGGGCTGGGAATTCAAACTCGGGTCTTCATGCTTTGCCCAGTGAGCCATCTCCCAGGTCCAGTCTGCACTATGTCAACATAAGTAAAAAGTGAGTGGAATCACTTTAACCGACACCATTACTGTTAGGAGCCTCTGAGCCTGTGCTCACTGAGTAGTCCTGGGCGTGCCCACATTACACGTGCATGGGTCACACTTCCACCCTACAGATTGGCATCTAAACCTCCAACGGGCAGTCACAGGGTAAGAAAAGATAGGCTTAGACAATGGGCTAACTGTGATCACTGTGGTAGCTGTGAGCCTGAAGCAAGAATGTCGCACCAAGCTGGGAAGTGGCAGACTAAAGACCAGAGTGGAGGGAAGGAAGAAGGGAACAGGCTCGGTGGTGAACCAAAGAGGCACAGTGTTTGCAAGGCAAAGGGCTGCCTGGCTCCTTACACCACTACTTAACTTAGCCAAACTTCGTTACAGTCATAAAACTTCTGCCCATGGGAACACTGTAAAGTAACCAGAAGCAAAGCAGGTCTGAAATGCAGGACCAGAGACCAACGGTCTCACTGGAATCCACATTCCAGCAAGGAGACACTTTCTCCCCTATGGTGGACTGGAAATTCAAGTCCAACAGCTTGGCCTGGGAGGGCCTGCAAGAGAACCTCAGGTTCAAGGGCATCTATAATGGGAGGGGTGATCCAGCAACTATGTCCAGTTCAACCAGCTACGGGGCACACCAAAACCCCAGTGGGCAGAGACCAGATGCTGGACAGAATAAACAGACAAGGGGTTCGAAGGTTGGCCAATCGGTAGGGACATTTGTCCCAGCCTCTGGCCTGAGAAAAGAGTATGCATTTTCAAACCCCAGTGAATTGTTATACACACACACACACACACACACACACCAGCAAAAGTACCCTGTCTTTCTACCTGACCTGAGAGAAACCAAGCAGAGACACTGCTCAGGGAATAAAGTCAGCCCCTGATGAGACTCAGGCCCTCCCAAGCCAGCCAGTGACTCCTGAACATACAGCAACAGAAATCACAACCTGCATCCTATGCCTGGAGGTCCTGCTCCATCCTGTCTGTGCCAGTCTCCACCCAGTTCCAACAGCCCAGGAGGAGCAAATAGGTCCTCCCAGGGAAACCACACCTCAAGCTTCTAATCACTCAGAAAGATAGGTGAGTCCTTCACACATACAAGTGTCACTTCAGCTTCTGAGCATCTTCCTCATGATACGTCATCACTCCATCACTTAGCATTCAAGCACTGGCTCTTGAATAAAGGTATGAGTGACATGGCAGTCAGCACTCAAGAGATAGGGACAGAGAAGGCCCAGCCTAATGTGGGTCATGAGGGTGTCCCAGACACTCAAGGAATAAGGACAGAGAAGGCCCAGCCTAATGTAGGTTATGAGGGTGTCCCAGGCAACAGATACAGACTCCTATGTGAGGCTACATGCATCCCCATGTTATCTAAGGATGTGATTTTCTAGTCTCTATGTAGCTTGAGAGTCATGTGGTCTTGTGGGTCACAACCCCTTTGGTGCTTGCCTATCAGATATCCTGCATATATGCAGACATTATGATTCATAACAGCAGCAAAAGTACTGCTATGAAGTAGCTACGAAATAACTTTATGGTTGGGTGTCACCACAACATGAAGAGCAGTATTAAAGAGTCGCAGCATTAGGAAGGTTGAGAACCACTGCCCTCTAAGAATGCAGAGGCAGAGAGGTAGGGCCCTCCAATCATGGCAGACACACTGAAGTGGCAGAGCTGACACAGAAGCTCACTCAGTTCATCCTTCTCTGCTGTTGGAACCTGAGGTAAAGCTGTAGGCCAGGGGGAGCTTTAAGCCATCCCCTGTGGCCAGGCAGGGCTGCCTCTCTCATCTGGATGCTCTGACAAATCCTGTCTTTGGGTTCAGACATGAGTGAGACCACCGTCAAATCCTTGGCCTGAGTCCAGCTTTGCAGCACACAGCATGATCCCACAGAACCAAGAGAACCACAGTGGGGCCTTTTATCCCAAGCAATGGCTGCATTTTAGCATTTCTCACTGAGGCTCAGCCCCAGCTCCCTGAGCCAAGAAAGTCCCCACTCAGAACCCACGGGTCATACTGAGCTGGTGGCTGGCATGGCAACTGGCCTTTGAGCCTACCTGTGCCCCACTACCTTCTTTCTTCAGGGAGGCCCTGGGGCACTACAACCTGGGCAGGACCACACAGTGTCCCCAGGATCTACAGTGGTTCAACTGGCTCAACAAGTCCCAGCCCTCCTGAACAGGAAATCACATCCAATGGCAAGAACTGAGTGGAAGTGCCCCAAATCCTAAAACCACAGCCAAAAAAAATAAAATAAAGTAACCTCGGCAATATGACCCTTTACTCTGGTGGCCAGGATCACACAGGTGAAAGTGGGTATCTCTTTTTAGAGCCCCGGAGGCCACTGTTAGGACAGCTTGGGGAAGGGCAAACAGGAAAGACACAGGAATAACACCCCCATCTACAGGGATGTTGAAGGTCTTGAGTCTACAAGGCTTTGGGAGCTGTTCACAGTTCAACAGTAGTATGTGTCTATACTCCCAACACTCCAACTGTAAAGTGAGAGGCAGAGGCAGGAGAATGCCCATAAGCCATTCCACCTGGTGCACACAGTACAGCAGCAAAAAAAAGACCCAGAGTCAAGGTGAGGACCAACACCTTGGGACTGACCTCTGACCCTCATACACACATGTGCACAAACTTTAAAAAAAAAAAAAAATCATACTGAAAATCTTCTCAGAGTAGCACATTTTTAAATGCTTTCAAATGCTAGGTATAGAACTTATAAGCATTTTTAAACTTTTGAGACTACAAACCAAACAGATTATTATTAGGTGGTTTTGAAAGGGTTCCACATGGGTCTAGGGGTTTCCTGCTACTGTTACAGCCATTATTTGAGGCAGTAGAAGTTGAGAGCTGATGGGCTCTTCTGATATACTGCAGGCAGAACAGACTGAAGCTGCAGGTGGACAGGGTGGAGCTGCAGATGGACAGGGTGGAGCTGCAGGTGAGCTGCAGGTGGACAGGGTAGAGCTGCAGGTGAACAGGGTGGAGCTGCAGGTGAACAGGGTGGAGCTGCAGGTGGACAGGGTGGAGCTGCAGGAGAAGCTGCAGGTGGACAGGGCCCATTGATGCTTCCTGATCATGTAAGGACTCTGCTCCACTGGTCTCCAGGAAGAGCTCTCTGAAGGCTCAGACCAAGATCCTAAGCCCTGCACTCAAGGCTTCAAAGCTGCAACCCCTGCTCTGACAATTACCCTGAGGGGCCCGCCACCTTCACTGACTCTGCTCCCCAGGCCCCACTCTGAAGCCAAATGCTATGAACAAAAGAGAAGGACACAAAGTGGACCCACAGTGCTGCCCTAAGTGCAGCACCCTGTTTCCACAAAGAATACCAAGCCCTCGCTTGCCAAGTTAAGTCCCTTTAAAAAGTCACCTCTGAGAACAGAGAGATGGCTCAGCGATTAAGACCACTGGCTGTTCTTGCAAAGGACCAGGGTTCAATTACTAGCAGCTCACAAACTATGTAACTCTAGTTCCAAGTCTCCTCACACAGACATACATGAAGGCAAAACAGCAATGCACATAAAATAAATAAAACTTCTTTTAAAAGTCACCTCCTACCCTCCACCATCATCACCATCACCATCATGCAGTCATTAAAAGAACAAGACAGAACCACACTGGAATTTGCACTACGAACTCGTCAAATGGAATGTTACACAGCAGTGAACAAGAAAAGGACAGGCACATGCAGCAGGACTGATCACCCACAGTCATGTTTAGCCAAAAATGAAATACCAGTTAAGTTGCTCTTGTGTAAAGCATACAGAAACCTGGGCCAATGAGGTATTCAGATCCGCAAGTGGAGAGGTGGTAAGTGGCAAAGAGCTGTGGACAGGGGGAAACAGTAATCCCGTGGGCAGGAGTTACTTGGGGAAGTGGAAGCTTCCAGAAAGCGTACATCACAACATCCTAAAAAGGACAAAAACTTCATGGTGAGAGGTGGTGGCAGGAGCCCTCCTCAGAGGACCCCAAGAGAGACAGTTCTGTCAGCCATGCCCAGCCCTCGAGGTGGGCTGTTAAATGGAAACTCCTCTAAGAGGTCGGCTACTTGCAGCCATTACTCTCTGGCCTCAAGCTTACAGTGCTGACATTAATGTTGTCTGAAGCAGAGACAAATCAATGGGGTCCGGAAAGTTCTACCAGAGAAGATGACAGTCCTAAGGACACATTTCTCCCTAGCAGCATCTGAAGGGAAGATTGTTTGCAGTGGGGTGCTGGCATGTCAGCAGCTCCCAAGCTGCACGGGGGCTCCAGGCCAACCAGGACCACCATCTAAGCTGAGAAACAGTAGCCACTGAGCCTCCGCCTGTGTGTGTGAACGCAGGGACTCCACAGCACAGTGCCACATAAAACTTGAATTCTAAACCCCCCAATCAGACATGACCAAGCTTCTCTCTACCTCTGGGGGGTTAGGGGGGGTTCTCAAAAGCTGCAATAAAGTAATAAGTGGCTCAAAACCCATTTTCTGCTCATGCAAGAGGGGGAAGGGTTTAAAACGCTGCAGTAAACATTTGAAAGCATCTTTCCCCTGGTATTCTTGTCTCCTTTAGGTAACCTGACTGCCACACCGAGATGCTATAAGTCTTACACTGGACACTAAATGCTGCCTGGAATAACAGACCTCAAAAGGGTCCCTAAGAAAGAGACCTTAAGGAAGGAGGGAGGGAAGGAAGGTGGGTAGGTAGGTTATCCTCAGATAAGCAAAGGCGGCTCACCTTCGAGGAGGAAGATGGGAGTTGCCCTCAGTGGGAAAAATCACCCACTTCTGCTCATGGCCTCCATGTTACCGATGTCTGAGAGGGGCACTCTGGGCTCAGGTGCCATCCCCTTCCACCTCTGAACAAGAATGAGTACAGACACACATAATCGCTCCTGAATGGCTGAGGGTCCTCCAGAGCAGGGTGAGACAACACATCTTGGTAGTATAATCTGGCAGCCTCAAACAGGGCCTCAAACAGAAAAAAACCCTCTTCCCTCCTGGAGACACGCAGTGTGCCTCAACTACAAACAATGCTTGCCCTGCTCTGGAAACTCAGATCCACACACAACATCTGTATAACCATAAACATGCCCACAACCTTACTGACATGGCTATGTCACAATACAAATAAGACTTTGTTATTGTTTCCAATACAGACTCTTGTGTGAGACAGGCTGGCCTCAAACTTACCATGTAGCTGGACCTGACCCTGAGACCTCTGATCCTCCACCTCCCAAACACTGGATTTATCGGTGTGCACCACCACACCCAGTTTACACTATACTGGAGATTAAACCTGGAACCTTATGCAGACAACTCACACACTTTGCCGACTTACCTACTTACCCAACTCTGGTTTAGATTGTATAGTGAATCTTTGTACTTGTCAAAAAAAATAAAAAAAAAAAGGAACAGGCAGAGCAGTCAACAGTTATGACTACGCCAGACAGTCACAGCTGCAGAAAATATGCATTACGGCTGACAGAACACCATCCCGTGTGGTTGGTTTCTTAGAAAAAGGCATGGAGCCTGCTATTTGAAGGAAAGTGTGCCCGTTTTTCTGATGACAGAGCACAGACTCCTCAATGTGGTTGAGTTGACTTAACAGCATGCTAATAAAAGACGCACGGGAGAGGGAGAAAGCAAACAGAAGCACGGGTGACTGCAGTGAGCCCCCAGATCGCTCACCCACTTCAGCCTTAGGAGCCCCATGGCACACGGCTGGCGGATCACCCAGATGATACTGGATGGACTCAGAGTCCAATGCCATCAGGGAACGCTCCCCCACGACTCAGCGATGCAAGCATGGTGACCACAGAGAAGGAGAGTGGCCCTTCTTACAGCAGCTGCAAGGTCCTCAGAGTGTCCACCTTTTACACGGAGGCAATGGGGGAGCAAAAACTGGGCCAGCGCACAGAGTGACTATAACACTGCCCTGTCTCCACCCACCAAGATCCACCTCACCCTCCATGCCTCAATGTACTTGAGGCACCACATCACCTGGCCACGTGACATCCCTGAACTCCTCAGACCTTTCCTGCTAACAACACTTGAAATTTCCTCAAACCCTGTGCCTGGAAGCCCCAAGCATGCATGATGGGACATGGCTATCCTTGGCAGCCACTGAAGAGTTCTAGTCAGGCATGCCTCACGAGAGCCGCTCAACAGGGAAGAAATGACTAAATAGGCACATGGATAGACAAATGGACAGAGGAATAGTATGCTTCCTACCTGCTTGCCATTGGCTCAGTGACCTGTCAGTCTGTGGAGCTGGAAAGTGGGAGGGCAGATGGGATGTGGGCTAAGAAGGAAGGCAGTCTCTACAGCTTAGCAAAGATGGCACTTGAACTTAGAAAGCATGGCATGAGGACACATTGTGGGAAACTCAGATGAAGATCCAGATCTCTCTCACCACAGGCTACAGCACCAACACCACAGCCTGCCCAGTATGGGAAAGTAGGGAGTATCTACAGTCCCAAGGCAGAGGATGACACACCACACATGCTACCATGTATGATACACACATGCAGTCTGAGTGGGTGCTTACTTAGTTATGAGAGTCTCAAACAAAACAAACACCCAAACCTCCCCACAGAAGAGACAAAAACAAAGAGCTTATATGGAGAATGTTAGCCTCCACCCGCCCTTAACTGACGATTAGAACAGGGACAAAGGGAGACAGATTATTCCCACAGGGCAAGAAAAAATGAGACAAGATACAAGGTTGGTCTTACAAAGCTAGGCACACTGAGGGACACGGAGGGATAGCTATGGAAACCAAAATGACCACATCCTCTCCTGCAGGACACAGTGGGAAGGCCTCCATTTCCAAACTCCACAGAGCCTGGAAGGCCAGGCTAGCTGAGGGGCTGGGCATGCCTCCCACTATCAGAAGGTTCTGGCAAGTGGATATGCAGAGACTTCCCAAGCCCATTGTGTGCCACTTATTAGGCACGAAAATAGAAGTTTTGCTCAAGGCAGCAGAAAGGCTTCTCTCTAGGAATGAAAGTGTCAAACTGCAAAAACCATGAAAGGCCTGAGCTCGGAGGCTATGCCCGCCTGTGCAGCCCGGCCTGGGTCTTTGAGGAACCCTTTACCACCTCCCCACTCCTTACTGCCTGCAGTGCAGAACAGAGAGAGGGAGGACACTGAGGACGAGGACTTTATCTCATGTGTTTTTCACATTCCAAATACCATCCTAAGATCAATTCCTCCCACGTCTCGATGGAGGGACAGGCAGGTAAGTTCTAACTTCATTTACCAGTGGCTGACATAACGAGGGTCAGACGCCAGCGACCTCCACACCCTCTTCAATAAACTTGCGTACTGGCGCAATACTTCGCTTTGGTGAACTCAGGTCCCCCTGGAAGCTCATGTGCACACCTGCATACATTGAAAAGCTGCCTCAGATGAAATAGGCCCAAGCCTGGCTCCAGCATTCTCTCTCCCCACAAAGGGCAGAAGCCACCTAGGCAGGTCCAGGACTGGGGGAAAGGGTGTGGGGGCGGGGGTGTGTGTGTGTGACAGCTACAGCTGGCTCACACCTCCATGTCCTTAGTGGCAGAGGCTTTCACATCTCAAACACACCTGCCTGACTCCTAGAAGGAAGCAGGAAATAATCAGCAGAGATTAAAAGCATCCCAGAATGGCTCCCTGGAGCAGGTGTTTGCAGCATCCCAGGATGGCTCCCTG
>JADRCH010000116.1:1224584-1277084 GCA_019843965.1 Rhynchomys soricoides | reverse complement strand
TGTGGACACCTAGTTCAGTCAGGTTATCAAGGGACCATGGCGCTGTCCACACCAGCGGTGACTGTGCTAACTGAGCAAACCAATGAGGCTCCTACAGCATGACTCACACCCTGTAACCCTCACCTCAAGCTCAGAGCAAACAGCTATCCTTACTGTCACTGAACAGAGGGGAGACTGGAGAATAACCCATGAACCCTGGCCAGGTCACACAGCACTCAGTGGATCATTTAATCCCAGGTGTGGTAGTATAGCAATACAATATAGCACTTAACAGGCGTCACTAAGACAGGAGTTCAAGGCCCTCCTGGGCTACACAGTGAACTCTAAGCCAGTTGGATCAGATCCTGTCGTCTTTAAGTAAAAACCCTCCAGCCTGCCTGAACACTGAACACTTATCTGGGACCTCCCTAAGGACAGCTCTTTATCCTGAACCCTAACACTCTCTCACTGGTTGGGACAGAACAATTCCCACGTGAATTCACAAGGAGGGTTGGGAGGAGGGAGAGCTGGGAACACAGGGACAGCCCCACCCTGCTGTGGGCAGAGAACCTAATCAAGGAGTGCAGTGGGCAGCTTCTATTCACGGAGGGTGATCTGTCTCAGCCACTGGTATTCACCCTACTGACAAATCATCCCTTTCCCAAATCACTCCAACTACCAAGAGGTTCCAAATGTGTGAGATGGTCAGAAATGCACAGGGAAGACAGAAAACCACACAGAAGAGACACCCGATTACACCTGATTGCCAGTGTCCACCAGGAGCCACAAGCTGAAGCCCTAAGCCCCAAGTGATATTAGTAGGGCTTCAGGAAGTGACCACGTTTATGTGAAGTTGTGGGAGGATGGCCGATGAGAGAAACAAGGACCACACTTACTCTTTCTCCCTCTCCCTGGCACTTAAAGACACAGCAAGGAGGCATGGCCCAGAAAGGAGTCAGCCCAAGGAGCTGCCTCTGCCACAGCCTGACCTTTGATCCCTCCCATTCTCCAGAAGGAGAAGTCGGTGACTGTAAGTCACTGCTACAGCAGTCCTAACAGATGAATACACCCACACCATCTCCATGCCAGCCACCAATCCCCAATGTAAGCAGAACAATCCACCCTTCCCCGCCCCTGCCCACCAGCTGCCCAGGGAGGTAAGACAGTCTAGAGCAGCACTGGAAAGACAGGGCCTTAAATGCCAGCACCAGGCCTCGCCTGCACCTCCACACACTCTACAGAGAAAACAGGAGCAGGCTCAAATGCCACAGCTGCCTCCTCGATGCCTCTACCCCTCCCCCTTCCACTCTCCCTCCCTCTTCCCCTCCTCCTCTTCCTCCTCTTCCTCCTCTTCCCCTCCTCCTCTTCCTCCTCTTCCTCCTCTTCCCTCCTCCTCCTCCTCCTCCTCTGCAGGCTTATGTCCCCATTCTGCCATTTCCACGCTTGCTCAAGAGCTCTCTCTGCCTTCTCTCACCAGTCACACTCTCCTTGCAGCCAGGAACATCAAGCTTCCACAGGGTATTCTGGAAATTCTGTCCTGGGTTTCCCCCTTGTCACAAAGCAGAGCAAGTATGATTCCATCAAAGTCCAACCTAGACTTACTTATAAAGCACACGGTGGCCCCAAAACAGCCAAACCAAGGTTAACTCTCACTCCAGTGTGGACAACTCTCCCATATATATACAGATGGGGTCCCCAACTCAGTTCACCTTCCAGTCTATCACCTCCCAAGCCCATGCCACCATGTGCAATTGAGATGGGATTAAACACTGACGCTGGGATGTTCAGGACAGAGTAAGTGAGGCAGGGTGAGAGTCCTATGGCTGTCTCCACATACCTTCTTCTGGGAGGAAACACCAACAACCAACCAGCCCTGAGGGTTCCGTAGAGCACTCACAAATGCTCTGACCAAGACTATTAAGCTTGGAGGATAGCATTCTACAACACAGGGTTGGTTCACTGTGCCCCCCACTTCCTCTCTGTCTGAAATCTTAGGGACCTGGGTGCACCAGGCACCCTCCCCCTCCCCCTAAAAGCTTGACCTTCCTCACGGCAGCCTCCCCTCCCTCTCTCAGCCTCCACTCTCTCACTTCTCTCTCCCACCATCTGCACATCACGGCCATCTCCAGCACCGTCCACCCGTCCAACCTACTGGAACCTCACAGAGCTACATGTGCTGGTAGAACCTAAGCTGCAATAAGAGATTCCTACATTTGGTGGTACCATACCATCGGCTGGGCTCCCCAAATCAATAAAAACAATAAAGCAAACTGAACACAGTGTTTCCTCACCCTCCGCTCCCTAACTACAGATATGATGTGACCAGCTGGTTTGAGCTCCTGCTGCCATGATGGACTGAACCCTGAAACTATGAGCCAAAGTGAACCCTTTCCTCCTTAAGGCTCTTTTGCAGGGTACTTTCTCACAGCAACATGCAAATCAACCGACACACACGTGCACACATGAGCACAAGGACCTCTTTGTATAAAACTGCATTCCCTGTATCAGGCACTTTGCCCAGAGGACATCAGATGAACCACCATTCAGCACTCAGTCTTCCATTCTGACATCTCTAAGTGGAGGATGATGTCTTCGGATTGCTTTGGGGACTAAAACAATTAATAAACTAAACAGCACAAACTTTGTCACACAGCACACAAATCGCTGCGGTTGAAGGTACTAGCTGCACACACGCAAAGTCTGTGTGAGGACAGCTCTACGGAGTGGGACCAGCAGGTCACTGTCCTGTCAGCCCCAGCAGTAGAGGCCCAAGGACAAGCAGGTCTGTCAATAAGGGTCAGTGTGGGGAATAAGGAAACCCACAGGGCTCCTGCAGCTCACCCCTCAGAAAGCACACACGGGTGGTCTAGGAGACAGACATGGACAGATTACACTGTGTACTCCTCCAAAACCCTATATGGAAGCCCAACACCAGAAAGTGACAGTCATCAGAAAGGGAGGGAACAGCATTGATGATGTCATAAGGTAGGACCCCTAGCAACATGAGCAAAGTTCACGCATGAGGAAGAAAATCGAGCACCCATACACACGCCTGCAGAACACCTATACACAGAGAAATGACCTCAAGAGGACACGGTGAGAAGCTGTCACCTGCAAGCCAAGGAAAGTGGCCTCGAGAGAAGCTCTCTATCTGCCAGCACCTTGCTCTTAAACCCCCAGCCTGAGAGCTATGAGGAATGCTTTCACATCTCTGGATCTCCCTAGTGTGGTTTCTTGCCATGGCCAACACATGCATCATGCAGACACCAAGCCTTCCCAGTGTCTTGTCTGCCGTCCTGCCATCCTTACCTTACAGAGTCAATGCCTCTGTCTGCTTCGTGCCAGCAGCAGCATCTGCATGCTGACTTGAAAGATACCTCATCTGAAGGCACCGACAGAGGACAGCTCCATATTCTGCTCCCCATGCCAGGCAACTGCCACAATACCAGATCTAACACCTCCTAAGGAAGCCCACATCCACACATCCACTCACCTGACCAACACCCAGTGATTCTGGCTGTGATAAGAGGCTAGGGGCACAAGCTAAGAACAGACACCAATTTAGCCCACTGTTGCCCCACCCCCAAAGCAGGCAAATGGCCTGAGGCAGCTCCGATTGTTCTCTAGGGCACAGGGGACAATCACAGTCTTTTCCTTTGGACTCAAGTTAAAAGGTCTGAGATGAGGTGCAGCCACAGTGTTTGTTGTGTTTATTTCTGTGGCTGGAAGGAGCGGTAAGAATATTCAGGAAACACTCATTCCACAAGCACTTACTGCCAGATATGCATGGGAGAAGGGTGCCAAGTGCCAGACGGATAGGAAGACAGCAGACTGTGCCCAAAATGTCTGGGAGGGAAGAACAGGAGCCCAGCCAAGAGGAGCCATGGGAATAGGAACGCCCACTTCAACAGCACCGAAGCCTGAGGGGCCCATAAGCAAGAGCTCACACCTGAGTTTAGGAGCAGCCCATCACCCACCAGGATCTACAGAATGACCCAGTTGGGGAAGCCACACTCATCCCCACAACTGGTTCTAGCAGACCCAAAAGCCATTTGCCCTCCCTCAACAGTGTCTCGTTTCCATTAGGACCCCAACACCAACAATGCCCTTTACCCAGTTCTCTCTGAATGTTTATAAGGAGCTTAACACTGTACGAACAGGATTAGTTTACACACCTGTGTCAAAAGTCACCCATACAGCATTCCACTCTCCCTGCCTTAAATGCTCTACCAAGTAGTACTCAGCAACAACCCAACAAGCTCCAGCAGAAGTCATCGGAACCCTGGGCTTGGGGAATGTGCAAAGGAGCTTGTGTTGAGCATCTCACCTTTGACAGAAGAGGCGCATGAGGTAGGGAGTCTGCATGAACAGATCCTACTGCTCTGTAGCCCTAGTCTTTGGAGCACTTTTGAATTCTCTCTTAAGGACCAGCCTGCTCTTTTCTTCTCCCTGTTGCTATCCTGATGAAGCTATCAATCAAATTAGCCTGCCCTTCTCTGCCCTGCCCTACCCAACCAAGCACTGGCAGAATCCAGAACAGTTAACTCAAATAGTACACTGATGATCCAATGGCTCTTTGGTGGAAGCTAAATCCTTCCACCCCCATGTTAAACCCTAGGTCAACTTGCAGTATCCAGACACTTTCTTATACTTCTAGTCATAGACCCAACTAGTCCCCAGCTGGAGGTAAATAAGCCCTGACACTCTTAAAGCAAGAAGTGTGTGCTTACAGAAAAGATACCTTTTTTTCCCTTTCTTTTTCCTTTTCTTTTTTGAGACAGGGCTTCATATATAGCTCATCTTGGCCACAAACTGGTTATGTAGCCAAGGGCAACCTTGAACTTCTAATCCTCCTGCTTTGGTCTCCCATGTGCTAAGATCACAAATATGCACCAGCACAGCCAACTTAAGAGGCTCTAACCGGGATTTTGTGCCTGGTAGGGATAGGCAATAGGCAAGGTGATAGGCAAGCACTCCACAGGTGAGCATCCTCCACCCCAAGAAATTTCCTGAGGCCTTTACTTAGTGCCATAAATTCTGATGACAAGTCCCAAAGAGAGGATCCCTCATGGCTGACAGTCATGGCAACCTCAGCAACCTGAGTACACAGCCTTACCAAATGGTTCCTTCCTTATAGAACCTCAGTCCTTTGTCACCACACAGGTGGCCTCAAGGCCACAGAGGGTGCCACAACAGCCAGGTTCCACAGGGCACTCTCTGCAAGCCCAAGTCCTGGATGAGATGCTGTCTCTGTCACATGACCACAGTCCCTGAGCACTTTGACCCCTTGCTAGGAAAGTATGCTATGTGCAGTCACCCTTAAAACAAACTACACAGTCACATGAATCTCCAGTCCCAACCCTGGCTCAGCCATCAGGAGCCATCTACATGACTCAGGGAATCAGTGATCTCAACTAACTACTAGGATATAATACAGGCCACCAAGAATCAGGACACAGATGAACCTGAGCCCAACCTGAAGCCTAGGTCAGATAGGAGCCAACCAGAAAGAACTGCAGGTGGTGCCCCATGCTGTCTCCTAGAAATGAGTGTATAGGCTGTAGGCAAGCTGAGGCTGAATGAAGAGAAGCCATCCCGTCGCAAAGGCCCGGGTGTTCGGTTGGGTGACTACATTGGTTTTTTCTTTAGCTGCTTCATGACTTATCCTCAAAAACCTTCAGGGCAAGGCCAAGAATGCCATTTCATTCTGGAAGCCCTAGTGGGCCTTTTAAAGGCTTGGGCAGAACAAGGCCTAGCTAGCTTTATGCTCTCAGATCTATTTATGGAATAAGTTGTTGGTCAAACACATCGTTCTCTAAGGAAGACATGTGTGCAGACCACAACAGCACACAAAGGTGGGGCTTGCAGAGTCACCTGTGTTTGGTCACATCAACACTAATGCAAGGCTATGAAATATGCACATCAAAGGTAGGAAAATCCAGGCTGGGTAGGAAGGATAGCTCAACTCATAAGGCATGAGGGCCTGAGTTTGATCTCCAGAGCCGAGGGGAAAACTGCATGGGATGCTATGTACTTGCGATTCCAATGCTGGGTGAGAGGGCTGGAGACAGAAGGATCCCTGGAGTTTAATAACCAGTAGTCAGTCTAACCTAACTGGGGAGCTCCAGGCCAGTAAGAGACCCTGTCTCAACAGTGTAGACACCCTTTGGGACATGACACCCAACTTGCACACACATTCAACTGGAGACACATTACTATACCCAGGCATATCTCTGTGAGGATATGTGAATGGGCATAGTTGCTATGAAGGCAAAGACATAGAACTAGCAGGAGCTCCAGTTCCAGGTAGTCGTGAGTGCTGGGGACCAAACTTCAGTCCACTGTATGAGCAGCCAGTACCCTTAACTACTGAGCCACCTCTCCAGCCTTAGGGGTCAAGGTGAAAATGTCAAAAGCTACAAACTGATGCTACTAGAGAAGAGTTAATTTGCCCTCAAGAAAGCCGAACAGCAGCAGGCATTGGGCCTTTGGGCTTTCCACTAAAAAGGCATGACAAAGGGTCCAGGCACACTGGTATCACAAGAAGACATTGGTCCACTACCACATAAGCAGGAAGATGGCAGGAATCCTCTCTGTCCCCAGACTCAGACCCTCCTCCTACTCCTCACACCATGACAACTGAATGGAAGGATCTAGATCATCTAAACTAGCAGTACCCTATCTGGGAACTGACAAGAGCTGCATACCCACACACTGCCCTGACCTCTCTTGTTACCCCTCCAGGACTGAGGAGCTGAACAGTGGCCCCTCAATACCATGCAGCTGTTTCCAGTACTTCTGAGAACACCGAAACCCACTGGGTTAAAATCCTTTCTGCATGAGTTGTATCTGCATGATGCCTACAGGCATGCTCCTGCTACCTACAATCACAAATGCAAAGTCAGTGCTGCACTGTTCAGGGAATCAGGTAGGATCAGTACATCTGAGTAGAGATGCAACTTTATGAATATTTTCAACCCACAGGTGGCTAATCCAAAGATGCTGATAGACAGGGGACTATACCCTATATCAACACGTGGGAAATGGGGGCCACAGGGTGCCTACACCCTATGTAGACCCATGGGAAACAGAGGCTGCGGTGTGTGCATGCACACACACCACAGTCAGAGTAGCCCTCCTGAACATGAAGTGAGGGAAGAAACTGGCCAGTCTTCATTTTTCAAACTTCATCCCATCCAGATTATTCCAGTACCAAGAAAGCCAGGAAGCCATGTGTGAACTAAAAGTATGGGAGAAGCTGCTGGAACTGACACTAAACTCCCTGAAGGCCAACCTTGATCAGACCAGGTGCCACCTCCAGAAGGACTGCCCAGGCAGAGGTGCCAGGGCCAGAGGCCCTCGGACTGCCCAGACTCTGATTAGAGATGAGTATTTCTCCCAAAGAACTTACTGAAAGACTACAACTCTCAGTCACCTATTTTCACGATTACCAGGACAGGGAGGCAAAGGCAGGCTCTCCAGCTGGTACAAAGGTTACATGCCACTAAGAGACAAAGAAGCCATGACGCAGTGATTCGAAAGACAGAAGAACCAGGAAATCCATCCGGCATCTGCTTGGCAGTGGCATGCAGCAAGGCATGGCCCAGCAGGGACAGGGAGGCAGATTAGGAGATAGGAGGTCCTGTCCTAAAGTCTGAACAGCTCTTGGCATTTTCAAAATAGAAAACAGACTCTGACCAAGATCAAAGGCAGCTTCCCAGCACTGCTGAGACAGTGTCAGGTCAAGAAGGGCTCAAAGACAGGTCTTGTCATGAGTAGTGACTAACCGTACACTCCACACAGACGTGGGGGGCGGGGTGAGTATGGGGTGGACAGGCAGGCAGACAAACACGGAGAGAGAAAAGGAGCGAGACAGAGACAGACAGACTGACATGGAGAGACAGAATGGGATGGACACACACACTGAGAAAAACAGAAAGAAACAGATACACAGAGAGGGGGAGGGAGAGAGAGAAGCAAATATACAGAGAGAGAGAAAAAAAACAAATATACAGAGAGAAAGAGAGAGAGAGAGAGAGAGAGAGAGAGAGATCCACACACAGAGGGAAAGGCAGAAAGACAACCAGACATGGAGAGACAGAAAGGGACAAACAAACACACTGAAAAGGAAAAGACAGAGAAAGAGAAGCAGACACCCACTCAGAGGAACAGACAGACACAGAGACAAACAGACACACAGAGGGAGCGAAAGAGAGACAGAGAGGGAGGGAGAAGAGACAGACAGACAGACACCAACATACTGAACCCCTCCAGGGGTCTCTATGAACAAAAGTCCCCAACTGGGGAAACCTCGTGGGTTTTTCTTCTCTGCTGTAAGTACCAGAGGAAGGTTCTAGACTGCATGTTGCCCAAAAGGGCTCCATGTGAAGGTATCCAGGGGGCTTGCTCCTAGCCAGAGAACAAGCCAATGATACGGCCAAGCAAAGGTTAATCATCAAAGAACTTAGTCAAGTCTACCTATGTCAGTCACACAGAACTGGACGGAGGGGGTCAGGTTCCTAAGAAGTCATACTGCATTGGCTTCTGTCCCAGGGCCTGGGGGTGGGTAGGCAGTTCTTGCTGAAGAACCAGGGATGACTGGTAGCCTTGGTTATACCTAAGGGCTGGTCATTCAGCACACAGGCACACATGCCTAGTACAGAATGCCACCGTCTCCACCTGAAGCAGGTGTACAACCTTCCCAAGGCAGAACTTTGCACTGCAGAGCAGAGGCAGGGGAGCCCAAGGTTCCCAGCCTCAAACTAACTCTAGGCTGTCCTGGGCACCAAGATTACTTAGCATATCCCTGCTCTCCACCCACAAATTGCCAGCACCATCCCTCCTTTTTTGTGTCAAAGCAACAAACAAACCTCTACACATTGCCAGAAAGTTCCACAGAGGACACCGAGGCTTACACACCCACCACACCCTGCACCCCTAAATGGAAAGAGATCTTAGTCAATACCTGAATTTACATACAGGGAAATTGAACCACCAGGGAAGGGAGAGGCATGCTGGCTCCTGTCTGTACTTTGCAACCTCTAAGGCAACCTTTTCCCCTCCTTGGTCTCGCCCCTACAGCCTGCAGAGCTCACCCCAGCAGTTCACTTGTGAGCCACAAGGCACAGCAGAATCATTCCTGAGAGCAGGTGCTAACCCTGCTAAACTTGAAGCCACAGCTGCAGCGATCGTGAGAGCCAATACGGGAAAACGGTTTGGCAGTGTTCTTAAAAGTTAAACATATACCCACCAACCTCCCGGCCACTCTGTTCCTAGATAGCCACCCAAGAGCAACAGAAGCACCTGCCTATCCAAAGACTCACACAGAGCTGCTCACCATAACTTCATTTGTAAAAGACACAAACTGGACACAGTCAACCAATGTCCTTACCACTAAGGGGGGGGGGGGGACTAAATCTAGGCAGTGGAATATGACTCTGCAGTAAAAAGTAAAGCAGCAGATATACACGTTGGATGTGTCTTCAAAGCAAGCTGAGTACAAGAGGGGCCTCTGCTACATGAGCCCACTGCTCTACAAAATGATCCAGAATGACAGAAAGTGAACCTAGGCAAGCAAATGGTCAGGAGAAAGGGCAAGATGCACAAGAGTGTGAGGAAACACAGAGGGACCATGGGTGTATTCCACAGTCCACTGTGGTTTCATGTCAAAAGCCATTAAACTATACGCCGCCTGCAGGACATTAACCACACCCCTCAAGTCACAGAACTCAGCTGCATGCAGAAAGAATAGTGTAGGTGTAAAGCTAATCAGTCACCATTTGCACCCTGCATGCCTGCCACCTTCAGGCCAGTCCTGCTCCAAACGAGGGAAGGGCATTACAGGCGGGACCCTCCACGTTCAGACACCAACAAAAGGGGATGAGGTAACATGGCCTCATCTACCCCTCCCACCCAGGCAGCATGCTGGGGCACTACACACAGCCACCTCCACCTGTCACCTCCCTTCCACAACCTCAGGTGCACCGCTTTCATTATGAGGACATTGATTTCCATCAATTACACTATAATTACACATCTGGATTACATCCGTTAAAAAGTGACTTCAGTTGGTAATGGTAGTTGGTCTCAAGCATGAGGCCTGAGTTCTAATCCCAGCAGCCACTGAAAGGGAGCAGGCATGGAGATGTGCCTTATAAACCTAGCACTGGGAAGGCAGAGACAGATACATCCCCAGGGCTCGCTAGCCAGTGGACAGCTCCTGAGAAATGACATCCAAGGATGACCTCTGGCTTCCCCATGTACACAGCACACTGGACTGCTCGCTGGTGTCTTTATTGCCAATGACTCACTGTGTGTGAGGCTTAACCTTAAAAGCTATGGTCTCAGCAGTGTGAGCTGCCAGAGGCGCCTTTCAAAGGCGCAGCATTTGGGAATCCTCCCTCCTCCGAGACTGCATAACCTGTAATCGCAAGCAGCCAGCTTGCATTGTGCCTCCTCCTCATGCAACTGAAACCCTCAGTCACTGCTCTCAGCCACCACCAAACCTGAGAAAGGAGCCCTGCTGCTGCCTCTGCAGAATCTCAGAGCAGCACAGTTCACAGATTAGAACGCATGGAGCTGAGAGAAGCGGACTCTCAGGCCAGCCTCATTCGCTTTTCTTGTCCTTTGGCTTCATTAAGTCACTATAGCTGTTGTGGCTGGTGCCAATGGTCCTGTGTTCAGATCCTGCCTTGGTCATTGCCAAGCTCATATGGCCTTTGGGTGCCTGGCCTGAAAATGGAGGTTCCACCATCCCATCAAGAGATGACCCAGGTGACAAAGGCCTTAGCATAGGGTCCTACAGAGAGCGCTCAGGGCAGTAGAGACAAAGGATGAAATGAGAGGAAAGGAAGTAGTACAGGACCTGTTTGTTAAAATGTCTGGAATCCAGAAGCAGGAGCAGCTGCCAGAGATGCCTGCAGGCAATGCTATCATTTACAAGGCAAAACCAGTCCCCGTAGATGGGACAGACCTGATCCTGGGAGCCAACCCTGCCCACCCTGGCAGCTGGCCTTGCCCTGGCCCTGGCCCTGCTCTCTGAAAGCTCACACCCTCTCTTCTAAGGTCTGCTGAGAATGTAAACCTGAACGGAAGCCTGCAGGGGACAGTGAGCACCCCATGCTGGGCAACAATCCACCTCTGAATGGAAGACAGACTTGGGCAGGCTCTATATATGCACTAGTAGACTGCTTGCTACACATGAACCCCCGAAAAAGGAGTCATGGCCCCTCCAAGCTCAGGAGACAATGCCAGAGATCTTAACACACAGGGGGCTCCCCCCCCCCCCGTCCCTGTGAGCACAGTTTCCATGAGATTTGGGGAGAGGGGTACAGTCTGCTCATCTCCCCTGCCTACCCAAGTGCATCTGCCCAATGCTCTTAAGGACAAGGAACCAGAATCTAGACTCAGGGACACAGTGTGTCCTGTGGCCCTGAGTCCTGGCAGCCTTGCTCTGGAGGCACCTGACCAAGAACATTTCCGTGACATCACAGTCTACAGCTTCTTAAATAAACTCAAACACCTAATGAAAACCTCCACATTTATGTTCAGAATAAATAAAGAATAACTTAGTCTTATGACTTAGGTCATATTTAAAAAAAATAAAATAAAAATGGAACCCTCAACTGAGTCTCAATCTAATGGGAGTTATGTAACAAGAGCCAAGGTAACCGTAACCATGGAAAAAGGATCTTCTAGACACGTTTATGGAAAAGTTTGCCACAATTAGCTTGGCATGGCATCTTCCTACAGAACTTGAAGGCAGGTGTTGTTTCAAAAGTCTACATTTGGGTACAAGATGCAGAGCACCCTCTGACATGAGCCATCACACCAGGACTCATCCTGTCTTGTCAGCACACACCTGCCACAGACACAGGGCCAGGCTCTAGGATCCAACTGAAAATAAGACAGACACTTGCCCTGGCTCTCACAGAGAGGTATACACACACACACACACACACACACACACACACACACAGAAAGAGAGAGAGAGAGAGAGAGAGAGAGAGCGCTTAAGTTTCCACACCTGACACAAGCCTGGTGTACCAGGTCTAGTGTAGATACTAAAGACTTTCTGAAGTATCTCCTCAGCAGACCCTGTGCACACACTCAGGTGTCCCAACGAGATCCCAGGTGTGTACACTACATAAGACACATGAGCCTCTATGAGCCACATGCCACGCACAGTGCGTGTTCTTCCTTTTTTGGCCATTCCTCCCCCTGACTATGTTGGCTGTGAGAGGGCCTATGGGTAACAATTGGTGAGATACACTAGAGCAGGCTAGCCTCTCCTAATCCCACAAGGTTAATGAAGTCCTGAGTTCAGGAACAAAGGAGCAAGGGATATGTCATTTCAGAGGCAGAAGAACTATTAAAACCAGAGCTGGAGCAAGGTGTGATGGCTAACACAAGTAATCCCAACACCATCCAGTCAGGTAGGTCAAAAGTTCAAAGCCAGCCAGAGCAACTCAGCAAGAGCCCATATCAAATATCAACAAAAGCAGTACTGGGTATGGTGGGTATGGGATGGGTAGTGCCTGCAGAACTAGCACGGGGGAGGTGGAGGGAGTTTAACATCATCCTCATCCATGCAGGGAGTTGAGGCCAGCCTGGGATACAGAGTGAGTTCCAGGACAGCCAGGGCTACACAGAGAAACCCTGTCTGGAAAAACCAAAAAAAAAAAAATTTATATATATATATAATAATTAATTTCATATATATATGAATAAAAGACTCAAGGCCAACCCCATGGGTCTTAGATACAGAAATGGAGGCACAGAGGAACAATCATTTTATTCAAGGAATCTCTGGCATCGTGGTGCCGTAGAGGTCTATGCCAGACCTGCCGGTCAGTGTGTTCTGTACCCAGCAGACCAGACAGAGCCATCAGGACTGTGATCCTAAAGCCATTATCAGTTTGCTTCTAGAAATCAGTCACAGAATTACAAGGATGCCTCTCTGCTCTGCACCAGAACAACCACGCATAAGAGCAGACCCAGGACACCCCAAGCTACCAAGGTCAAAATGTGGGGCCCTTACACACACACACACACACACACACACAGAGAGAGAGAGAGAGAGAGAGAGAGAGAGAGAGAGAGAGAGAATATGTGCATGCGCCTGTGTCTGTCAGTCTGTCTGTCTGTGTCTGTTGTGTGTGCTGGGCTGTTACTTAAGTCAGGCCACACAGGCTTCCCTCTGGGCTCATCTGTGAACTCTATCAGGGTTAACACAGTAAAAAAAAACCTGTCCTCTCAAGCATATGTTACATCCATATCCCTAGAAAAAATGAGGCACTGTCTCATCCAATCCCCACTACATGGAGACCTTGTCTCCACGGTACCTACCCACCCAAGCAGACCCTTTGAACTCCAAGCCACAGCTGGATCTGTCTTGGTAAACTTTGCTGCAGACAAAATCAGTGGCCATTCGGTTGGCCTGCAGGCAGTAGGAGAGAGTGCAGGCAGTCGGAGAGAGGGATGCAGTAGCAGGAAAGCTCACCCTGCAGCCATTCAGCTTCTCTGCATGCTTCAGGTTTTCATCTTAAAATGTTGAAGAAAAAGACTCCCTTGGGATATACTGAGTTAACAACCAAATCACTTGGTTAAAAACCACACGCTCACACAAACCTCAAGCCATCTGAGTGAGATGTACTACTCTCTGCACAACAGAAAGGGTGCAGAAAGGTGCCCACAGGAGGGCTGCGTCAATCAGGGGAAGCAAGCACTCTAATCAAGCCTTAAACAGCAAAAGCAAGCGGATGCCTCTGGCCACAGATAGAGGAGTGTCCTGGCTTCCCACAAAACTGAGGCGCTGAGGCTCTATCTTGGCTTTCTCTAGCAAGGACACATGCAACCCAAAAATCCTATTGTGACATCCTTGGTGACTGGCAGGCACCAAGAATGGATGTCAGGTTCTGGAAAAGAGGCACCAGTTCTGAGTGCTGCTGTGACAGCTTTGAGGGTTCTGGCTTACAGTGCCCTCCATCCCACCACAGCATAAGCTTTCCAACCTTCTGGAAGGCTCTGCAGTGCCCACCCTCAGCTCACAGCAGGCCAGCAGCAAGCTCCAGCCCCCATACCTCAAGGCTGGAATTCCATGGATTAAAGCCTCTATGTGACCAAATATGCACACCTGGTACTGACGGAGAGACGCAGCAGGCACCATGTGCTATATACTAAGTGTACTTCACAAAAGTCTGCTTGATTAGGAGACCTCAGTGACCCTACAACCCAGGTGGCCTGGACAGTCTCAATCCGTGTAAGCACTCCTGGCCCAGACAGGCCATGGAGAGAGGCTGCAGTAGCCAAAAGAGACTGATGTATACTTCAATCACTTGTGTAATAATCTACAACCAGCAAGAGGCTACAATATTGTCCCTGCCTCTCCACACCTCTAAGGCCATCCCTGCAGACAGAGACACAACTACAAATCCCACATAAGCATCATGTGACCTTCCACCCAAACATGGACACAGCCCCTGCTCCCATGTTGCCAGAGTAAAACCTCAGCCTCCTCCAGCCCTTCTTTACCCCAATGCTCACAGGCACTGTTAGGCTGCCCTCCTACCCTGCCTGCTCCCCCACCTCCCTTAGGAAGCCCTGAGACTGAGCACTCCCACCCCCTGCCGCTGCCTACCACCTGAGCAGGGCCCACAGCCCCACCATCTCTGCTCTGCAGTTATCCTACTCAGCTCCCATCATGTAGGCTGTATAGGCTTGGATGGGCTTCTCACGTCCTCCTGCTTCTCAGTTTCTGCGCACCCCACCCCACCCCACAGAAAGATCACTGCTCATCTGCCAGCCCTGCCAGCCTGAGCGCAGCTCCGCCTGCAGGAAGGACTGGATAAAATCTCCCCACTGCTCCCATGCTGTAGTTCTCTTCCCATCCCAAACAAAGTGAGGGAGGATAAGCAAGACCCTCCCACCACCAGCCCTCAAAATAAATATTTGTCTTTGCAAAGCCACTGGAGAAATTCACACAGCCCTGATCCATGTCCTGTGTCCTTCCTGGTTGGCCCAGAGCAGTAAGAGCTGTACAAGGGGGAGGGGCCGCTCCTGGGACAGAGCAGCAAGAACAAAGAAAACAACCCCCTGAGAATCCAGTTGGCAACACTTGGCTTCTCTTTCTTCCTTTGTGTCTTCGCTCTAACTGTACAAACAAGAGCAACTGAACGGCGTTAAAATGTTGTCATTAGGACCACAGACAGCTGGGGCCAAGCTCCACAGCCAGTTGCCTTTCAAATACCAAAGAAAGCTGCGCTCAACCCTGGGGCAGGGTGAAGAGGTGAGAGGACTCCAGCTTGACCACATGCCCCAACAGCCCAAGGTCCAAGCCAGGCCAGGCAGGGCCCGAGAGGGTCTGAACTCCAGTCCCACCCAAAGGACAGGGCAGCTCACAGCAGAACTGCACGTCTACAAACAGCTCCACACAAGTGCATTATTCAACCAAGAAGAGCAGTCACCCAGCAATCCAGAACTGAAACTGTGATGCCTAAGTCAGGGATAGGAGAGTGCTGGCTCTCGTCTTTAAAGCTAATGGATGCGAGGATGAGCTTCACAGGGAGGCAACGACTCAGGTGAACCCACTGCTCTCTAAGCAGTGCTGGCCTGGCTGCTGTGTGCAGCGGGAAGGAGAAAGTCAGAGGACACTACTTCCCTTCCAGCCTGTACATGACAGAAATGAGGACACAAGTGGACAAATGGCTCACCTGAGAACATGCCCTGCAAAGTTAATTGTAAGAGCCAAGACTGGGCACCCACGTGCCCATCAGTGGAATAAGAAAGCCCATGGTGCAGCTGAGCCCCTGCCACCCATGTCTGGTCCGCTTTAATTAGTATGCAAAACCTTCCTTCCTGTTACTTGGGTAGCCTTGTCATGTGTTAAAGCAAGGGGCTTCCAAAAGTGATCGAGTCTGAGGTTCTGTCAATCCCCCCCATTCTGAAATGGCCAATGGCTTTTCAGAGCAGACTTAGCGACTGGCTCACAGCAGCCTAGGACCTGTGACCGCTGGCCAAGGCAGGCAAGCAAGCTTCCAGAAGCCATACAGTGGAGCTTTAAAACAACACTAACGGTTAATATTGACCGTCAACTTGACAGGATCTAAACCACCTACAGAGACCTCTGAGCACATCTGTAAGGAGCTTCTAGAGTGGGTTAGCTATGGTGAGAAGACACATGGGAAATGTAGGCGACATCATCCCACAGGCTGGGAACCTAGGCTAATAAAAAGGAGAAAGTGAGCTGAGCACTAGCATTCATCTCTCTCTGCTTCCTGACTATGGTCTAATATGACAGCCGCCTCACTCTCCTGCCACCATGGTGGCAATGTTCTTCCTGCTGCAATGGACTACACCCTTCAACTGAGGGCACAATAAAACTGCTTGTTTTTGTTGGATATTTTGCCACTGTAATGACAAACGTGTAACCAATACAAGTCCCCAGTACTGGGAGTAAGGGGACTGTCTTAGTCAGGGTTGCTATTCCTGCACAAACATCAGGACCAAGAAGCAAGTTGGGGAAAGGGTTTATTCAGCTTACACTTCCACATCGCCATTCATCACAAAAGCAAGTCAGGACTGGAACTCAAGCAGGTCAGGAAGCAGGAGCTGATGCAGAGGCCATGGAGGGATGTTCCTTACTGGCTTGCTTGCTTCTCCTGGCTTGCTCAGCCTGCTTTCTTATAGAACCCAAGACTACCAGCCCACAGATGGTACCACCCACAATGGGCTCTCCCACCTTTGATCACTAATTGAGAAAATACCTTACCGCTGGATCTCATGGAGGCATTTTCTCACCTGAAACTGCTCTCTTTCTCTGTGATAACTCCAGCTTGTGTCAAGTTGACCCCAAACTAGCCAGTACAGGGACTCTTGTGAAAACAGAAACAACAAATGCTGGACTCTCCTCAAGCATCCTTAGTTAGTATGCCCATGCTAAGTAAAACTAAAATGCTTGCATTGAAACTAAACATTCCCAGAAGGACCGCTTCCCCTTTTAGACTGTGATCTGAGACTACTCCCAGTGACAGAGACCTGCCCTAGGCTGTTTTCAGCATGGTCCAATTTGCTAGGGCCGGCTGAATGTTGGTATGACTGGAGAGACGCATAGGTTGAGGCCAGTCAGTAAGTATCTGGAATTCTTCTCCCAGAAGCAAAGTGTCTCCCACCCTTAAAAGCTCCTACCCATGATGCTAATGACAGGCACCCACCATGAGCAACTTTAAGGATGAGACAGTTGCTTGTATAGAAACACTGAACAAACACTCCAACACTGCAGCCCGAAAAAGACAATCCCTACCAAACATCGGGAGAAGTGTGAAATGTGCAAATGAGCCTGCTTAAACAAAAACCCAATCTGCTCCAAGAGTGAGCAGGGTGGCCACCTGTTCAGGACTGGTGGAGTCCTGATTACAGAGGAAGAAACAATACCAGGGAGATGACAGCCCCCTCTTGGGTCCTGGTCCCCACCCTCAGGCCTATATTTAGTCTGCTCTCTATGGAAAATGTCCCGACCCTGCACACAAACAAGCTATTTGGCTGGTCACTCAAAGGCTCCGTTAACAACCTCTTCTGCCCATGTGGTATTTGTGCCCACCCCAACCCTAACCCCAACCCCAGACACAACCCTGATGCCCCTCTGACTTCTGGCCTTGGTCAGCTGTAAGCAGACAGCACAGAAGGTAAAGAGACTGCAGCTAAAAGACCACATTGGCCCTGTCTGTGGGGCATCTCCAATCTCAGGAAAGGCACGTGGCAGAGCACTAGACAAGGGGTACCAAAAGTACCTCCCACCACTTCAGAGGCCAGGACTCCCGGCAGCACACAAAGCCTTTCTTCTCCATCTCCACAACAGAAATAACAGATGCTGCAAAGATCAGAGATTAACATCTGCAGAGTGCATTTTCTTCCTCAGAGAAAGGTACTTAACAAAGAGAAGGAATTATGCAGCTAAGCACCAGATAGGAACCCCAAACCTGGGCTTTAAAAATAACTAAGCCTCATCCGGCTTTTCCAGACTCAATCTCTTAAGCTGGGGACGCAGAGGGAAGGGGCACAGTGGGGACACAGGTCTGTCTGAGTGTTGGAACCATTCCACAAAACCAAGAGAGAGGGGAAAGCGATCTGATGAGCAATGGGAACAAGAAAAGGCTCTAACTGGGGAGGGAGGAAGGCAAATGCAGGAGGGGGTGGGTATAGTAACAGTAAGGCTCTCTGAAAAGTCAGGAGGCAAACGCAGGAGGGGTGGGTATAGTAACAGTAAGGCTCTCTGAAAAGTCAGGAGTCAGACTATGATCTACCTGAAAAGACCTGTAATACACCTGAGTCAGGGGTGAACACCCAGGTTCAGTGACACTTTCCCCTCTGGGTTGACAACTCCCCCTCCAAAGTTATGGACCATCTAACAAAAACGTCAACACCTGACCTGAGAACCCCTCTTTGAGTTGTTCAGGATTGTCCAAGAGACTCCCAAATCAGTACAGGCTACAGCTGTTGGCCTTGGTTACCCCCAGAGGTGGAAGGCAAATTCCTACTGAAGACATCCATGTGCTTCAGACACAGAACAAACAGGCCCCAAGCTGGATCTGACCTGAAAGTCTCCTCCTTTAGGACTAGTTCTTACGGTACCAGAAGGTGTCATGTAAGCTTCCAATGGACAGAATCAACCAAAAGTCCTACCCAGCTATGACAAAACAGACACATGGCACAGTTACCCTTGTGTACGGTATCTGGCACACACAGCTTGGCAATACCAACAGCTCTTGGACCTAAGGTCCACTCAACAAGAAGGAACTCAGGCCTGAAACCAGAGACCTAGCCAACCAGCCACAGCTAGTGAAGGAGGAGAACCTACGACTATCACTTTCTTAAACCCGTGTAATTCCTAAATAACTCTAAATATGTCTCTTTATACCCACAGGGAAGTGCAATGCCTACTCTCATCAAGAAAACTTCTGTTTGCAACAGACAGAGGCCATTACAGAAAACTGCAATCAATCAAAATACCGAGTCAATCAGAATGACTGCTCTACAACATAATTCCTGGACCTTCAGAGATCACTGTGGAAGGAGGTCTGGAGGGCAAAGACTATAAAGGCCAGAGGAACAAGAAGTTTGCTGTGAAGTAGTGTCTCCTAAAGATGTCAGAAAATCGACACCCATGGAGGCTCACCAACATGGCTCCCTGAACACGATGTGAACTAGGATAGCACCAGCAGACGTGTTACTGTGGAAAAGGGAAAGCTCACAAGGTCTCAACCCTAGACCAAAACAAACAAACAAAAAAAAACCAACATAAGCAACTAGGTAATGCTGAGGGTAGGAGAAATAGATTACCCAATACCAAGTGGCCAGCCCTGAGATCAGGGTGTGTGTGTGTGTGTGTGTGTGTGTGTGTGTAAAACATTACACAGACTAAGCAGGTTATAGTTATGTATTTAGGGATAAACACACACACACACACACACACACACACACACAAAGAAGAAAAAAGAGCCCGTGAATTAGAGAGTGGGGGTGGTAACAGCATGGTGGGTTATGGAAAGAGGAAAGAAAAATGAAAAAATGCATAATCTCATGTTTTTATTATTTAAAAACAAACAAACAAACAAAAAACACACAAAAGTCCAGGGAGTTGCAGTCAGCCAGGGTGAGAGCCGCAAACAATAAAAACCGGCAGGGCCTGCAGGGGAAGGAGTGCTGCCAAGCAAGGGATCTGGTTGCAGCAGTAGAAAAGTCTGGTTTGGACATAAACAGAGGTGCTAGTGACAGGGCCCCAGGTTTTTTTGTGTCCCTCCAGCGGCAGGATCTGCCTCTCTCCACTCTGAGTCACTTCTTTCAGGCTCCTCCTCCGTGGCTCTTGTAAGCTGCTGATAACAGGCAACAGCTACCGTACAGATGATGATTTCTATGCTAGGAAATCGTGGTAAATGGATCACCTACCAAATTATCATAAGAAAGCAAAGGTTGATGAACCCCACCTAAATATGCACAAGACTTTGCTCCAAAAGCCAGGGGAGGAGGTTCATCGAAGCCTGTGATGACGGAGGGAGGTGGGGGGAGGGGGGGGGGATGTTTCCACTCTCTACTAGACCCTCTGCTAAGGAGGACTACAGTCCCTCTGACCTCCAAAACTCCACACACAGGGGGTACTCATACTCACTCAGTCTTCTATGAACATCACAGAGACAAGGTGAACTTGCACTTGAACTCAATCAACCTGGCTTCCAGTCCTTTTTTCTAAGTTTTTGACATTAGCAACTTCCTAAGCAACTGGTAGGGACCCCAATGCTGGCTGCGAACACTGCAGGCCAGAACAAGTGCCCAGCCAGAGAAAGAGTCCTTTCCTCTTTTCTACTCAGAATGGGGTCCCTGAACTGCAGACCTTCTTAGAAATATGGGTGCCCAGGTGCACCCCAGGCCTTCAGAACCAGAGACTAGGTTGTCATCTGTTTCTGCAAGCCCTCAATGTCATTTGCTTACCCACTTAAATTTGAGAAACACTAAGTGACAGTCTCCATGACATCAGTGGCACAGCCTGTCATTCAATGATCCCTCTGGGTCAGTCTTGATTCTCTGAATTTAAGCAGCTCCTGGCAGAAAGAACTACCAACTTTACAACCACTGATATGGAAAAGCTCCCAAAATCTATCAAACTTCTCCCGCCCCTACTACTACTACTACTACTACTACTACTACTACTACACACACACACACACACACACACACACACACGTCATAATGTTTTAGTCCCATGAAGCTAAACATCTACATCCAAAACTTGCCCCAACTTCTACGTTCTGGACAAGATTTCACTTCTGCAGGAGGATAACTCAGTTCACACCCCCAAGGAGACTCTAAAGGAAATGACCTCCCAATGCCCAGTGTAGAGCATTCTTCAAGCACAGATAACTGACCCGCCAAGCACCAAGGACTTAAATGTGAGCAAGACCTGAGATGTGCCCTTGGGAGCTCCCAGCTCTCCAGGCTGGAAGCAGGAAGGCAGCTGAGCCAGGGCAGCTGGCACAGGAGCAGGAGGGTCTCAACTCCAGGGAAGCAAGGCCAGCTGTGGGTAACACTAATCTGCACCAGGCTTCAAGGGATCTCTGCAAAGGGGTATCCCATGGCATAGCTAAGAGCCACCAGATTGTGAAAGCTTCCAGTGCTGGCTGGGTATGAAGTTTTAATAAGCAACAGCTAGGCAACAGCAATTCCCAAAAGAGATGGTGAAACCGCCACCTCTGAATACGCCTGTGAATACACCTGTAAGTATACCAGTAAGCACACCTATAAGTACACCTGTAAGCACACCTGTAAGCACACCTGTAAGCACACTTGTAAGTACACCTGTAAACACACTTGTAAGTTCACCTGTAAGCACACTTGTAAGTACACCTGTATGCACACCTGTAAGTTCACCTGTAATATGACCACCAGCACAGCAGACGGAAGCCAAGGAAGAGGTGACCCACCCATGGCACCAGGAAGAACCTCTTGTCTCTAAACATACACAGCTGCAGCAACCAGATTAAACAAACTCTTACCAAGTTTACTGCATTAACCAACTGTACAGTGAACAAGATGCCTTGGTTACTTGGGGCATCCTCAAACCTGTCTCTCCCTGGGTCAGGGCTAAGACAGGCAGCTCTGGGAACTACACACACAAGGCTCCAACTCCACCTCCGCAGTTCATCTCAGATAGTTTTCTACACCTACTGAGTGACAGAGCTGAGCTGTGAAACAGTTTCCTCTGAGATTGAACCATCCATCCTGCAGGTAAACTCTTTTAAACAGGAAGGGAAACAACTCAAAATTGCTCTAAAAAGTCCCTGAAACTAACCAGATTCACTAGGCCCTCCCTCCCTCCTTCCCTCCCTCCCTCCCAGAGTAAGCAATAAAAGCTGGAGAGTTCCTCAGACAATCAAGCTGCAAAAAGGACTCTGAGACCAGACCAACTGCCTAGAAGAAACAAACCAGTGGAGTCGCTCTGAAGAGGTTTAGACAACTGAGTCACTCAGAATGGACGCTCTCCGAGCTGCTGAGCTGCCCCCAGGCTGTGCAGTGTGCTCTGGGTTCCCAGCTCTTGTGAGCTGCCACCCATGCTGGGGTGGGCTTTGGTGATACAGCTATCTTTGTGTCATTTCTGTTCCTGTAAGTGACCCCTCAGCCACACTCCTGTAAGTAACTCCAAGACTCACTGGTTCAAGTTGGACTTTGGTGGCATATCTTTACTTTGGTCTGTCATGGGATCCCTCTCTGTGGTGAGGGTATTGTGTCTCCCCAGGAAAAATTTTGTCATACAACGGGATAGTAGTCATGTTTTGGGATTACCACACAATGAACTGGCATAACATGGGTTAAGTACCCAGCACTCCAATGGGCACAGATGCTCAACAACACAGGTGCACCATGGGACTGAGCAGATTCCCTGCCATCCTCCAGATTCTCCAAATGCTGGGGCTTAGATGCTACCAAAGAGCTGTCAAACTTGCACATATGCATGTACACTCAAGAGAACATGGAAGGACCATGCCAGAACATAGGTATACAGATCAGCCACCTAGTAAGGATAGCAACATGAACATTGATGGAAATGGGAGGTGTCTCAACTTCAGACACTTGGCTGGATTTCCCAGCAATGCCTGGTATGCCCAGAAGAGTACTGTTGGGCTGAATGATCGAGCCCTAGGCACACACATGGATCCTGGCTCTGCTGCTAGCAAGCTGAATTACAATCTGCGACTGATAACAGAAGCTTTGGCCTTAAAAGATTGACAAGCTTTACTGAACGAGAGGTGGACGGACGAGAGGTGGTTGGCTGGTACGCTTCAACCCATCCACCTCAGAGTCTTTGACTAGCCAGAGGGAAAGCTTACACAGGAGGCTTGATGAAGGTGAGGTAGATCCCAGGCTCACTTCTGGACAGGAGATGGCACATGCTACACTCCACAGCTGACCATGACCCTGCAGGACACCCCCAGAAATCTGCTGGGCTCAATGTAAAACTAATCATTAATGTTTCCTTAAATCGCAAAGATTCAGAAGTCAAGAAGATTCTCAGAGTAAGAAAAACAAAAAACAAAAAAAAAAAACCCCACAGGTTTGGTTTTTTTGTTTGCTTTTTGTTTTGGTTTTTTGTGTTTTTCTTAATGTAGTGTTTTAAACAGGGTTGGGGATGAAAATCACATGTATCCCAGGCCTACAGACAGTATCCTCAACATAGTTATTTGAAGAGTTCAGTGATCTCTTACAACCATTTGTCTGTCCTTATTTTCCAAGGAAGCCAAAATCGACTCACTGAGACTCAAGCAGCAACTGAAACATCTTCTTCCTCTTTCCCAAGGTTGTTCCTCACCCAAGAGCAAACAATCACATAGATGCCAGAAAGCAGTGAGGTTTTAAAGACAATGGCAGAGCCAAACAAATGCTCGAGTGCAATGTCAACAGAGGAATTGTTTCTTCAAAAATCCCCCTATGGCTGAAAAGCTCCTGTCATGACAATCCAAAAGCCTTGATTAGGGGCCACGGAGGGGAAAAAGTCTAACTAGATTGCTTGGGAAATGACAGGTTTGGTTTTGTGAGGCAAGTGATTTTTTTTTCTTTTTTTAATATTTCCAATGATATGTATACCCTTTCCTGAAAGATTCATGTTTTGTAATTTCTCATGCTTATTCTTAGTCACATCACAAGAAGACACTTGGCTCTGTCTCTGACAGGGATGGGGTCTCACTTCGGTTACTGTGGTGGTCCAGCACACGCTCTAGTCATGGCCTATACGCTAGTAATGGTCTCCAAGCTTGTGTCATCTTGTGCCACCAAGGCAATGCCTTCCTAGTTCAGTATCAATGAATACCCAACTATCCAAATTTGGTGTATGTGTGTGTTGTATCTGTGTCTGCATATACTTGTGTCTACAGTTATCCACATTTTGGTTGGGCCAAAGAGGGTATCAGATCCCCCTTGGAGTTACAGGTATCCACCAGACATGGATGCTGGGAACTGAACTTAGATCCTATGGAAGAGCAGTAATGTTCTTAACCACTGACCCATCTCTCCAACTTCCAAGAGTTACTGATTAGTGGGATACCACAGACTCCTAAAATAGACACTCCTTACAGCCAACTGCTATCATTCTTAGTTAACTTCTAGAATTTGACAGTAAGGCCCTACAGCTGAAGGCACCACATACGTAAGACATGAAGAAATCGAGCTGGTATTGGCCTTGGGGTTTTATCCCCACTGGCTAGTGCTGGAAGGTTCTATTTATGCTACCAAGAATTAAAAGTATTTGACAGTTTTACCCAGCTGTGAATCCCACAAACTCTAACAATGACTAGCCTGGCAAGATATAGTCACTGGCATATGGTAATATATGCATTAGTGGCACAAATGTTACAGGAGTAACCAACCACTTTCCAGTCGGATTTAAATCCTGTTCTACAAGATGGCATTCTATGTCTGGTATTGCTAACTTGCTGAAAAGTCACATCCTGCTAGGTTATAGGCCCTTGGGGAGACACATAATAATAAACTGCCCCCTAAATTAATCTTTATACCCTTAGATTAATACACCTCTCAAGCCTCATCAGAGAAGCTTCTTTTTGCAGGAAAGACAAGTCGACACCCACAACTGGTCAATATGCAAAGCATAAGGAACTGGGGAGAGCCCAGCTCTACATGGAGCACATGTACAACACACTCCCTCTCACCAAGACTCAGGGATCCTTGCAGAGGAGGGGTCAGAAAGATGACAGTGGGTGTCTACCCTGAAGCAGGATTTGCTGGACATGACAGCACTGTGCACATGAACAAATGCCAGCTGCGGCAGCGTTCACCAGACCAAGGCTGCCAAAATCCCAGCACAGATGAGGAAGGGCTCACCCCAGCTGAGGAGCTCCTAGCACTTAATGTCTGCTTTGGGGAGGAAGAGTCAGTTTTCTTCAAGGATGTGGCCCCTAAAGAGCAATCGATACTCCGGTGGACAGTCCTACACCCATGCACATATACATAGCAGCAGCAAATGGACTCCGTGTGTTTTTAACAGCAGTCAGAGTAAGGAAGCACATCAAGTTGGGAGGGAAACTGGGAAGAGACTGGGAGGTGGTGATGATCAAAACACACACGTGGTATGTGTGAGGTTCTCAATAAAAAAATGTTTGTTCTCTTCCCCTAAGACCATCATGCTAGCACAATTCGGCAACCCTCCACCATACCAAGCATCAAAGGCGCAGACGTAAGACCTGCCCAGATCTTAAAACTGACACGGAAAGGCCAAGCCGTTATAACCCAGGAATTAGGATTTAATTACAAGACGAAGGGTGAAGCCCATAAATAGTGATGCTTTGGAAAGACAGAGACAGGCTCAGGGCCTGACTGACCCCTTAGTTCAGAGGTCATCACCTCTCCCATATCTCCACCTCCTCCTCTATAAGATGAGGCTGGTGTGAATACCAAAACATCTGTCCTCAAGTTCTCCACAAATGTGCAGTGTACCACCGTAGATAAGGGCACAAAGTACAGAGGCAGATAGCACCGCTTGTCCGGCTCACTGAATTTTCTACAGACTTGGCACAATATAGGCATTCCTAGTCCTAACCAAAATAAGCATTATCAGAGTCTCTAGCATAAGCCATCCATTAGCTCAGGTTTCACTGAGAACGACAGAATGACAAAGGTTACAACCAAAAGGGGACGTGGGCTCATATGATTAAGGTGAGTATCAAGCTATCAAGAAGAGATCACTGTGGAAGAACAATTAAAAACGACAGAAAGAACATCCTCTTGCAAACAAGACCCTAGAGTGTAGCTTTAAGAATGGGAAATGAGTCACACTCAGCTGGAGATCTTTCTCTCCAGAGCAAGGAGCTCCAGTCAGGTGCATTCCATTCCTGGCACCCGCTTTCAAAGGGTTTCATCAGACTTCTGTACATGCAGCCAGAGAGCTGAGCAGCCATCTGAGAGAAACACGAGAACCTTTCAGCACTTCTGACAGGGACCCACACATTGTTCTCAGAGAAACCCATCAGCTCTATCTCCTCTCCATCAGCTGGGGGAAAGGGGAGGAATGAGGGGAGCCGGTGCCCTCCACAACACCACAAGACTCCATGCCACACAAAAGCCGTGGCTCTTAATGCGTCTGGAAGTATCTGAAGCCACCACATGCAGCCATGAACATTCAGGGGGCCCAGGTGCACGGAGAGCCAGTTCCTCACAAGGACGGAGCTTGCTTGGACCCTCCCCTAGAGCTACAATATATCCTGTGGACAGTCAGTCTTCGAGCCTGCCTGGGACATGGTTCAAGTCCGTGAAGCTGCCAAACGCCAAGAGGATCAGCAACAGAGCCTCCACCATTTCCATCCAAGCAGCCAAGTTTTAAACCCAAACACTTCAGGGTTAGAAGTTCAGACCCCACCAGAGCCAAGCTTTCCAAGGGGCAGAGGCCTTCTCACAACAGGGGAGGAGCCCAGGGCAGTACCTGCACCTGGTTTTGAACACACTACTGCTGGACTTGGAAGGCTCCCATGGTCCTCAACAAGGACTCACCAGCCTTTGGCAGGCTCAGTATTATACTAGGACAAGCCACCTGCAGGCCTTTTACTGTCACTGGCCAACAGCAACTCAAGAGGACAGGCTGCTAATCCACTGGCTAAACTATGACACATTACCCACTTAGATGCCACCTGCTCCCCCAGGTAAGTGATGGCAGGCCTAAAGAAACAACCCAAGGAAACAGTTCGGGCACCTAGTAGGGGAGAAACGTGAGCCATTGGTAGTCCAAAGAGAACACAAGCCAGGGCAAAGCCGCCAGCTCCATCCTCCCCTGCAGGGATACTGCCCTGCCTGACACTGGGTAGTCAGAACAGTGTTCTGTGCAAACACAGGTTTACAGGCAGCAGGATCATCCACTTTTCCTCCTCTTGGGTGGCTCCCAAGTGGCAGGTGTATTAAAGTGCCCCCTTCAGCAAGAGAGTATCAAGGTGTCCTGCCTCCCTAGAAGGGTTATAATTTGCCTCAGGACTTATGTACAAAACGGCCAGCGTTTGTACAAGGCCAGGACGATCAGCATCATTGGGACATGATGCTGCCAGGGTCCCCATTGGCTTCCTACATGCGCCAAATCCAAATGCCTCCCCTGTATCCGCGAACTGGGAAAAAAAGACAGCCATGAAGCAACTGAATAAGCTGGCCGGAACAGCACCCCCAGCAGCAGTGCTTCTCAAAACACATCTTCAACGTCCATGGAAGACGCTCAGGCCGGGCCTGATAACCTGTCATGGATCGAGTGGCGCCATCCCAAGCAGCTGCCCCCAGGCGTCTGCTGGGCCGGGACGGGACATGCGGGCGGCCCAGGACGCAGCGGCACCGTGCCACTTTCTCACAGGAGAGACTCCATTGTCCATTATCAAATGAACGCTGACAATCCATCTTCCCCGGCAGACTGGCCCGCCTTGCGGGACAAGAGACACCGCAGTGCTCTCTCCGCCGGGCAGCCGCTTGTGTACAGACGCAAGCACACACGCGCGCGCACACCCCGCCGCGCCAGGGGCGCCCGCTCCCCCGCGCTTTCCAGAAGCCCCGGGCGGCCTGGCCCTCACCTTCGATGGCGATGACGTGCTCCCGGATCTGGTTCTGCAGCACCGGCTCCTCCACGCGCTCCAGCAGCTCGTAGATGGAGTAGATGTTGGGGTGGACCGACTCGAAGCGCTGGATCTCGGCCCGGATGGCAGCCGAGTTGGCCAGCTGCTGCTGGTAGTTCATGGTGCAGGCGCGGCGCCCAAAGCCGCGCGCCCCCCGTCGCCGCCGCCCCGCGCCCCGGAGCCCCGCGGGCCACCGAGACCCGGGGCGCCGCAGCCCCCGGGGAGCACGGAGCCGAGGAGGCGCAAAAAATAAAAAAAGGAAAGAAAGAAAGAAAGCTGACGGTGAAGCAGTAAAGGGGCTCAGTTCATGGCAGGGACTAGCGTCCCGGGTCAGCGGGCCGTCCGGGGAGACCGCGGCGCCATGGAGCGCGGCCGGCCGCGGAGGAGGCTCGCTCGGGCGCCTTCCCGCGCCGCAGCCGCCCGCACCCCTACGCGCCGGCCGGCCGAGCAGCCATTAAAGCGCAGGCAGCGCGGCGCTGCGAGCGCCGGGGCCGAGGCCCCCGGGCAGTGGCCGCTCTGCTCCGGGGCGCACGGCTGCGGCTGGGTCCGCGCGCTTGTGAGTGCCGCGCTGCCGCGCGCGCCGGGGCCCTCAGCTGCCCTGCGCCGTCCGCCGAGCCGGGACCGAGCTGTGGGCGCCTTGCCAGCCGCGGAGACCGCTCCGAGCACCGCCCGCCGCTGCCCGGCCAGCCCCCTCCCTGGCACGCAGGGTTCTGGCCCACGTCGGCCCCGCCCCCGCCCGCGCTCGCCGCCCTCCGGCCGCCGCTGCGTCCTCCGCGGCGCTTCCCAGCGCGCCGGATCCCGAGGAATTGCGCCAGACCCCGCCCCGCGCTGCCTCTGGGCTTGCTGGGACTTGTAGTCCCTCGCGCCGGCCGGCCCGCGCGCGTGGGGTGCGCTCCGCGCTCGCGTCGCAGCGCACTGGGAGGGCCCCGCGGGACGCCCGGACGGCGCCACTGCCGGCCGATCTGCGAGCTGAGAGCCCTGGATAATCTCTCGGTTTTCTCCACTGCCCTGTGCCAGCCCCCGCGCCTCAGTACCGGGAAGGTGGCGCGCGAGCCCGCCCGCCCGCCCGCGCTTTTGTTTGTTTGCCAGTAGAGCGCTTAAGGAACCACTGCGACGCGCGGTGTCCCCTCCCCCGTCTGGCAACTTTCCGCCTCCTTTTCTGAACCCAGCAGGAGAGTTACTTCCCTTCCCGTGGAATACACGGGGGTCCAACGTTTCATCAATAAACTGAACTTGAGGCTGGGATAGTAGGTGGGACAAGATTCCACGGGGGCTTCTAGGCTTTTCCACGAAAATGTTACACATCTGAGTTGTAGCCTCCATGCCGCAGCCCTCTGAGCGCCCGACACTAATCCCTCTTTAGCTCAGTCCAGGAGCCCACGAAGCTGGACCGCCCTGCAGCTGAGAGCTCATCCCAACGACTCCAAGTGGATTAGATTGTTGTAGATTTCCAAGAATCCAGGGCAAGACCGAGGCCCTAAAAGTCCTGGGTCTATGCACTGTCCCTGTCTCTCCATGCAGGGGTGTTTTCATAAACAGCTCCACACTCCTGATTCAAATGATCTGTACCTTATACCTGGTTCAAATGTAAGCAGCCCAGGGACCCAGGCAGCCTAGCTCTTAGCTCTTGGAACTCTTCCGGGTTCCAGTATTTCTCAGGCAGGTGTACTGTTCAGCCTTCTTGTTCCTAACACAGCAGAGGCCCTGGCTTGTTCCGTGCCTTGCCTCTGACTTCGCCCTTAGCAGTTACCCTAATAGAGATGCTGGCATGTGGGTTCATTCTACTGTAAGCAATTCATCCCTACTCCACTTTGAAACCCCAACTCTTTGTGATGTGAAGCAGGCCTCCCCTGCTTCACATCTGGCTTCTCAATCTCTTTTGGGGTTCCTTTGTACTTCCCTAAGATTTAAATATGGATGACCCTGGAACCCATCCTAAGACCTGTTTTATTTGCCTCTCTTATGGCTTTGAATATCATATAGAGGTTGGTGACACTAATTTTTTTGTCCCAAACCTACACCTCTGTCTGTCCCCTCCTCTTCACATCCAACACCCAACTGTTGGATTGAACATAGCTTGCCCTATGTTGGACGTCCTGTAGTCTCAACACTCAAGAGACTGAAACCAGAAGATTGCTGTGGACCCAAGGTGAGACCCTGCTTTAAAAAAAAAATTAACTAATTAAAAGTCGGACCTCTTCCCCGTGCCTGTGAACCTCTTCCCACCCCAGTCTGAGGCAGTACAAATCTTTGTTCACCAATCTGAGAATGTAGTGTGTGGTCTTTTCTGCTCGTGTTCTCTTAGATCCCAGAATGTCAGCTCTGCCTTTGGAGGAGCCAGAATCTTCTCATTTTCTGTCACCCTGCTAAGGCTTAACTATGTAGTCTCTGAATTAGTGATTGAGAACTAACCTCGGGTTTTGCCTTCTTCCTGTTTCCTCACTGACCTCTGAGAACACCTGGTAACAGGAGCATCTTCTCTCAAAACTTCACCAACTACATCACTTCCTGCACGTATTCACTCTAAAACCACCTGATACCCTGTGGAAAGTGGCATCCCAGCTCACCAATACTAGTGTCTCAGCTCCTTGTGGGTAAAAAGAGTGCTAAGGATGGATCATTGGGCCCCTGGTGCAGTCTTATAAGTTCTAGAAGGGACAGAGCTCTGTCAACATGCTTTTGACTTCTGACCTTTGGAACTGTGGGATCATCGACTTGGGCTATTGTTTTACAGTTATAAAGGGTGCCAGTACACTTGCTCGATTTTCTTCTTACCACGGATCCCATGTAACTCATTACTCTTTACTTGCTTAACTCGGATGTCCCTGAAGGCTACAATTCCATCTGTTTTATATGCCATCCCATCCTCAGCCACCGGAACAGTTCCCAATAGAGAGTAGGTGTCCAAGAAATGGTTTCCCCATTAAACTTCATTGCTCATGAAGATGGGAATCACACGTCTCTTGGGCATTCTGTAATGCCTAATTTAAAGGGCTGCTGTCAGGGTCCACTGATCATGTCAGCACATAGTAGGTGCTGGATAAACACTACCCAGGTTATCAACACTACCCAGGAGTATCCATTCAGTTCTTACTGCTGATTCCTTTCCAGTAAATACAACCAAACACTGTGATTATTTCTCATGCAGTGGTCCTTCTAGACATTTAAGGTTGTGAGTGAAAGTCCATTGACAAGAGGTACTATCAGTCTCATGAGATGTGTTGACTCTTAAGGTGGTCACCAGAAGTCTCCAAAGTTGGCGCTGAAGAGAGATGGCTTGGCAATCAGGAATACATATTGCTTTTGAAGACGACCCAAGTTCAGTTCCCATTATCCAGGCTAGACAACTCACAACTTTCTATAACTCTAGCTCCAGGGCATCTGACACCATCTTCCACCCCCTGTGGACTCCTATACCTACAAGCAAACAATTTTAAAACAATAAAAAGATCTGGAACTTTAAAAAAACAAGGAACTGGACTAGAGAGATGGCTCAGTGGTTAAGAGCACTGACTGCTCTTCCAGAGGTCCTGAGTTCAATTCCCAGCAACCACAGGGTGGCTCACAACCATCTGTAACGGGATCCGATGCCCTCTTCTGGTGTGTCTGAAGATAGTGACAGTGTACTTGAATACATTAAATAAATAAATTTTTCTTTAAAAAAAAAAAAAAAGCAAAAAAAGAAGGAAGGAAAGCGAGAAGAAACAAGCTTGTTTGGGTTACAGTTCAAGCATATGGTTCGTCATAGCAAGGGAGGCAAGGCAGCAGAAGTTTGAGCCAGCTGGTCCCATGGAGTCCACGAGAAAAAGAAAAGAGGACTGGTATCCAAGTTGGATTTCTCCTTTTTTATTCAGTCTGGGCCGCAAGCCCATTGAATGATACTATCTACATGTAGAGTGGGCCTTCCTACCTTGACCCAATCTAGAAACTCCCTCACAAATGTGCCCATAGGCTTGTCCCCTAAGTGAGTCTAGATCCGATCCAGCAGACATACCTTTGTTTTCCAAAGCCTGGCTAATATGAATTATGACATCTATAAGAACAACTTTATAGCCATGCTTTAAACATCAAAATGTTCCCTTGAACACAGTGTCATAACCCTTCCTCCTAAACTATCTGTGAGGTGTGTCTGAGAAATGCAGGCAGCATCTTGTGTCTGGGGACTTTACTGTGCTATATCTGCTTCCCTGCACTTGACCTGGTTTTGTTCAACTCCATTCCACGCTCAGCTGAAGACTGCTGAGACTCCTGTATGACTGTGTGTGGCAGTCATGGGAGCCTGGCACTCAGCACAGGCCATAGGTCTTGATGTCCAGTAATGGGAAGTGGCTTACAAAAGTTCCTGGTGGCCCTGGGGGAGAGGTCATAAGAGGAGAGGCAGAAGGAAGGAGAGTCCAGAAAGCACAGCAGATAGTTTATTCTCAGGATTTTGCTGCTGTCTGATGAAATGACATCACAGGGGAGAGCAGAGCACTCTGTGTTCCTGTTTGGTACTTGACCCAAGACTGTGCAGTTGGTACCAGATGCCACAGAGATGACACCACAGATCTCAGCAGCACCACTCTGAGCATTTGATTTGCTCAGTCTCCCTTCTGAATTGGCTGATGTAGTTAGTCTAGGCTCTGTCCCAGGAAGCATTGCTCAGAGCCAAGGGGCTCTGGAGCCTTTGTTTTCTTCACTAGAAAAAAGCTTGTGTAAATATGAGCCTTTCTAGATGGTTCTGCCTGCTCAGCTTCAGGTCTTTCAATGGATACCCACATGCCATGAGGACAAGCCATCCCGTCTGCACCTCTTGTGAATTCCTGACACAGGAACTCAGAGATTGTAAGTGCTGGTCAAAGACTAGCATTGCTTTAGACACCCCAATAATCTGATCTCCTTTTTTTATCGTTTTGAGATAGATCTCCAAAACTAGCCCAGGCTAGCTTCAAACTCTGGATCCTCCTGTCTCTACCTCCCAAACTATCAGTGCTGGTATTATGCATAAGTACCACTGTACCCGGGTAATCCATTCTTAATTTAGACATACTTACAAGTCCCTGGAATATTCTCACTGCAGAATTGTGGTATATGTCTGACTGTACTTGCAAATGTGTGTCATCTCCACAGGCCCCATTTATCAAGCTTTGCATGTTGTTCAGGTCCCTGGGATGTCCTCCCCCTTGCACTTTGCTTGTCACCTCCAAGAAGCCCTTGCTTGAGGGTCATGGCTCACTTGGAACCTCATTACCAGCTCTCTCTTGCTTCTCCAGACTCAGAGACATAAACACAAGGGCATGTCTGTAGGCCAGAAGTATGGCACAAGCTCTCGAATCAAAATCAACATGTCTACAGGCTACTGGCCCTTCTGAGGGTCTGGGGGGATCTCTGCTTATCAAGGCTGTGGATTACCTTGGCTTGTGGCTTTCCTCTACCTCTTTCAAAGCCAGCAAAGGTGACAAAGTCTTCCTTACTCTGTCACACCGGCCCCTTCCTTCTCCTCCAGTCCCCACTTCTTTGGGACCCTTGGGATTGTACTAAAGCCCAGGAGGATAATTCAGCCTCATCTCTCCACTTCAAGGTCATCTGGATTAGCATCTTTAATTCCACCTACCACCTAGAGTCTCCTTTGCCACCTACAATAACACAAGCCCAGACTCCAGAGGTGCTGGGCTAGGGCTTCTGTAGAGAGTGGGCACACTATTCTGTCTATGATACTGTAATAAACTTAATAAACTGTCTGTCTGTTACAGATCTTGGATTTATCCGTCATTGCTGGAGTTGCACTAGAAACCAAGAAAACACATAACCAGAAAAACATTCTGAAACAAAAAACAGTGGGCTGGCAGATTAGTCTTAGAGCCTGCTATGATGGCCTCTGTGGAGTCTCTCCAGCTTTGTGTGGTCCGATGGGTGAACCACCACTAACTTGTGGTCCGATGGGTTAACCACCACTAACTTGTGGTCCTATGGGTTAAACCACCACTAACTTGTTCAGAATCTCACTCTAGGGTCTTGTGTGATAGGAACAGATGCAACTAGTTCTTGGCGGTCCTGTGTCACTATTGTTTTATTTTATTACCGTTGTGTATGTGCACGGTGTGGGGTGAGGGGCACACGGGAGCCATGATGCACACATGACACAGTGTAGAGGTCAGAGGGCAACTTTATGTGGTTTGTGCTCCCTCCTCCTGTTTACCCCTCTATGTGGGCTCCAGGCATTGAGCTCAGACCTCCAGTCTTGCAAGCACTTTGCCTGCAGCACCATTTCACCAGGCCTGTCTTTATTTTATTTTTAAGTTTTTTGAGATGAGGTCTCATGTGGCCCTGGCCATCCTTGAATTCATTGTGTAGCAGAGGATGACCTTGAACTTCTAATGCCTCAAACTGCAAGTGCTGTGATTACAGGCATGCACCTCGACTCCTAACTTGCACGTCTTACCTCATTTGCGCTGATATTTTTAGATCAATGTTTATTTTTAAGGACACAAAGACTGCCTTCCTGCCATGTAAACAACGGCCATGTACTGTTTAGCCTAAGGTCACTTCTTAAAAGATTTTTCACGTTAATTGAATATCTGTAAGATTAATTTAATGGGCTACTTACTGTTGAGCATCCGTAATCCAAAAATCCTGAGGTGGAAAGTCTCTGAAATCCTAAAGTCTATGAGCATCACCACTGTGTCACAAGAGGAAACTTCCACACCACAAAACTTGGTTTCATGCCCAAAACCATTACAAATATCACAGGACTGGTGAGATGGTTTGGTCAGTAGAGGTGCTCACCGGCAGGCGTGACGCCCTAAGTATCAAATCCCTGAGCCCACATGGAGACGGGAAAGATCTTACTCCACATCAGAGCCATGGTGTGCTTGCCCCTGAATCAGTCAGAGTCTCTCTCTCTCTCTCTCTCTCTCTCTCTCTCTCTCTCTCTTTCTCTCTCTCTCTCACACACACACACACAAACACACATAGCACAAAATATAAATACATAACACATTTTAAATTACCTTCAAGTCACTTGAGGCTATGAAATGCTGTCTTCCATGTCCAACTATGATCACCCACAAGAGACCTTTCCAGGATCCTGTTGTCATTCCATCCTAGAAGGAAGGGGTGGGAAGAGTCATTAGACCCTCACCTCCAATCCCAGTGTCTCTCTCCCTTCTGCATTCCTGGCCCAGCTGCATGTAATCCTGTCCCAGTGGGCTTGGGAGGTGCTGGAGTATACAAAGGGTGACTGAAGAGGACTCTGCCCATGCAGCTTCCTGGTGGCCGTCACCCATGCAGGGATGAGATGGAACTTTCAGTGTTGTGGCTGTTTAGGATCACTCACACTCCTCTAAGTAAGGCCTGGCCCAATGCTCCTTTAAAGTAAGCCCCATAAACTAGCCAGTACAACAAAGTGGACTTGATGGAGTCAGTTCTGTTAATCACTGATGCCCTACCTAGGATGAAAGGACATTTTCTTCATGTCTTGCCAAGAAAAGGTAATGCAGCAGAAAGGTGTGTGAAGCACGTGTGGGGTTTATACTTATCCATGGGCCCATCCTCTAGATTTCTTGTTACACAAGAATGAAACTATTCTAACTTCTGGAAAAACCTCAAATACACCTGGGGTCACAAGCATTTTGGGTGAAAGATTAATCTGCTTGGCTTTATCAAGATTGTCAAAATTCATTGCAACTGCAGATGATCCCCAGTTGAAATCCAATCTTAGTCTTCCAAATGACACTGAAATAAGGACCCTTGGCTTTGGGTGGGTGTCACGTGGTGATGGAACGCTGGAAACCCCTCAGTCCTGGCAGATACCACTTACTCATATGGCTTTCTATCTCATTGCTGACCTTCACCCCCAGGACCCAGCTCCTACCTCCCTCTTCCTTTCCCTCTTCTGCCCTGAGGGAAGTCACTCCTTCCCAGCCCTCTAGGGTTATCAGGAAGGAATTTGACCCAAACCCTGGTATGTTATGATGAAGGGTGGAGGAGTAGCTCCATAGTTTTCCTACATTAAAGAATGTTATTCAGAGATGATCAGATGAGTCATGATGCTCTGCTAGCTTGGAAAACCATCTGTGTCAATGGTGGTGGTGATGGTGGTCATATGGGATAGGACCAAATAGAATGGGGTCAGAGTGATTGGTGCATCTCAATGCATAGGGGACCTCTTTGTCCATGGATAGCAAGGGCTCTCTGAAGATGGTGCTGAAGGCAGGGAAGCTCAAAAGCATCTTGTTTCTCAAGAGACAAATGATGTCAGAAGTGGGTTCCCCTGGGCTGAAATCCAGGTATCAGCAAAACTGCCCTCCTCTCTGGAGGCTCTAGGGAGCAACCACTTCTCTCTGCTTTCAGCTTCTGGAGACACCTACATGCCTTGGCACTTGTCCTGCCCACCATCTTCAGAGCATCATAGCATCTTCAGGTGTCTCCCTGCATCCCCTGCTCACTTAAAAAACTGGTGAGTTACAGGGAAGATCCTCAGGAAGCCCCAGATAATATCCCCAGCACAAGAATTTTAATTTGGGCTGGGGAATGCAGCTCAGTTGGTAAAGGGCTTGCCTAGCCTGCAGGATGGTTTTGATCACCAGCACTGCAGAAAACAGATGTGTGATGCACACCTATACTTAGCATTCATTAAGTGGAGACAAGAAATTAGAAATTCAAGATCATCCTCAGCAATGCAGTGAGTTCAAGACCAGCCTGGGCTACAAGAGAACCTATCTCAAAAACAACAAACAAACAAACAAACAAACAGAAAGAAACAAAAATTAAGACAGAATTTTTTTTTTTGGTAAGATGGTAAGATTATTTTTACTTCTTAAATTTGTGTGCATACACATGCATAATGTGTGTACATGTGTATGTATGTGTATATATGGGAATTTATATGAGTGTATATGTGTGTATATACATGTGTATATATGTGTGTGTGTGTATATATATATATATATATATATATATATATATATATATATGTTGTGTGTGTGTATAGGCATGCATATAAAAGAAGTTGGGACAACTTCAGGTCTTGATCCTCATCTCCTACCTCGTTTGAAACAGGGTCTCTGGTTCTCAGCAGGACAGCTGGCCTAAGAGCTCTCAGGGATTCCCCTGCCTCCATCTCCCATCTTGCTGTTATAAGTCAAGCTCTACCACATCTGGCTTTCCTGAGTCCTGAGGATTTGAACTCAGGACCTCAACACCAAGCGCTTTATCCACCAAGCCATTTCCGGAGTCCAGCCTCTTAACTATTCTGTTCGTTCCTGTTAACGACATTCCTGTAGTCCCTCATCCACCCCCAAACCTTCCACCTAAAGGAACCAAAAAGCTCCATGTGCAGTAAACACTCATGTTTGGTGATTCCCTGGCTCCAGACCACCACCATATCACTCTGTCATATCACTGAGTATAAGCAGAGTCACACAGCCTTCTGCGACAGCCTTTGTTCATTTATCACAATGTCCCCTGGGGCTCCATTGTGGTGCAGCGTGGGGCAGACCGCCTTTGGAAGGCTGACTGATTTTGCACTGTATGCAGACGCCATGCTGAAATAATTCATTGTCTGTCTCAGGCATGTGCATTGGCTCTAGTGATACTGTTGCTATAAACACTGATATACAAACATCTCTTTCAGGCCCTGCTCTCAGTCCTCTGGGGTATATATATTGAGGTAGCATTGCTGACTAGGTCCATAAGGCCAGGGTCACAGTTCCAAAGATATATACTCTAAAGGGGCTAGCTAGAGAAAGTCACGGTGAGGATGCTTTGAGAAGGACCTCAGCACACATTTATTTGTTTGTTTGTTTGTTTGTTTGTTCTCCTGCTATTTAGAACAGTCTGGCCTCAAAATCACAGAGCTCTCCCTCTGCCTCTCCCTCCAGAGTGCTGAGTTAAGGTGTACAATACCATGCCCAGCTTCTCAGCATACTTTAAATGCAGCAGTGAGAACACTGAAGCCACACAGGTCCAGTCATGACCCATCACTCTCCCACCGATCCTGGGCTGTGGACCAGGAGCAGGCCTGAGCCTGAGAAGCACTGAGCCAGCACAGATGGAAATTAACTGCGTACGGTTCTGGGTGGCAGAGGGAGTGGGGCTGTGATTTAGAAGAGGAAGGGACCACAAAGAGGTGACAGTGCAGGGTGTCAGTATTCTCTTTCCAGTAGATCTGTTGTCCCACAAAGTTTTCCCGAGTCAGCTACTACCTTGTTTTTTCTATTTCCAAGTGAGGGTGGTAGGCAAAGACGCACTTTATTCCTCAGGCTACCTCCTCAATCTGCCTTCTGCATGTGTCACAAAGACACTGGTCCCCGTTGCAGTCAGCCCCACGGCAAATTCACACGCTCACACCCACCGTGGGGTTTCATCGGTGTGGATAGTGGATGGTTATAGCCACACACACTAACGGAGTTGTGGAAATTCGCCTCTCTGTATATCTAGTGCGAAATGCACGCTAGTTCTCAGCTCCTGAATTCTCCCATAAAATGGAAGATTAATTTGCTTACACACATTCTGAGAGCTGATTAAAAAGCTGGTTTTATACACATAGCTTCTGCTGATGAGCAAATTAGACATTGAGAAATCAGATGCAAATGAGTAGTTTACAGACACTTTTGAAATTATATAATTCCCTCCTAAATTGTGTGAAAACCAAAGAAACTGATTCAGAATGGGCCTATGGAAGCCGCTGAAAGAGACTTTCTAAATGTTTATCAGCTTTATTTTTTATTGTATCTGTCATCTATACTAGATTCGTGTGTGTGTGTGTGTGTGTGTGTGTGTGTGTATGTACATGTGGGTTTACATGAGAGATCAAAAGGCAACTTCAGAAGGTTAGTTCTTTTCTTCCATCAAGTGGGTTCTGGGAATCAAACGTGCTTCATGCTTGACCTCAAGCACCTTTATCCACTGAGCCATCTTACTGGTCCTGGTTACAGATTTTTAAAGTACCTTTAGAATTTAGTTTTTGGTTGTTCTCGGGTTTTTTTGTTTTTGTTTTTGTTTTTTAGATCACCAGTCACAATATCCAGGGGGCTCTTGTGAAGTTTTAGGATGTAATACACCCAGTGAATGGTTCATTTCAATGGACCCTCTGAACAGACAGCATGCAAAATGACAACTAAAAAAAGATCTCTTTTCTAGTCAGTTTTCCTGGAAAATATAAATTCAGTGCAAACATTTACAGAATGGCCACTGAATGTTATGCTAGTTGTCAGTCAACCATCTGTGACTTCCAGGGAGGTTGCTGCTGCTGTCCACAGTGGTCCACATCTCAAAGACGGAGAGAGAGTGACTTGCTCCAGGCCACAACCAGAGGGGGATAGCACAGAACATACACTCGATGTTTCCCATGGCTGAGTCTAGGTGCCCTTTCCCTAAGCACGGGGCATCTCCTGAATAGAGACCGCTTCATCGGTATAATAGCAATGCAGGTGCCCTTTCTCTAAGCACAGGGAGTCTCCAGAATAGACTGCTTCATCAGTATGATGGCCATCGGCCCAGAGAGGGCATTTGATGGATGTGCCAAGCTCCTTCTGGGACTAGGTAATAAGTATTTGCATTGCTTTAGCCCTCGTTTTCTCTCAAAGCAATGTTTTTTTCACTGAGTTTTATGACCTGCCCAGCTCAGCCTTCCAGAAACAGCAGACTCCTTTCTGCTGGGATTGAATGGGCATAGCAGAGGACCCATCAGCACAGGCCCACTGGGACCCTCACTGTAGTGTGCACAGGGGATTGGCTCCAGACTCCCAAGGATACTGAGCCCCACCATCTTTCACAGCATTCAAATGAAATGGGGTGCTGTTTGCATGGAATTTGTTTACACTCTCCTCTCTTCTGCCAGTCATCTCGATGCCATATGATGGCTTAAACAATGGCAATGTTTTATAAATAGCTTTCACAGACCTCAGCAGAATCGGGACCCATCTGGGCCGTGTAAGACCCTGTCTCAGAACAATAACTGTCACTCTATTAGGGAACAAAGACAGGAAAGAAGTTTGCAGCATTTCACACACCATCACAGACTAACCACAGTCCACAGAGACTCCTGGAGAGGGAGGCTACGGTTGGGTCTGTTTGCACCACAGATGAACCATAGTGCTTGGCATATGGAACATTCAAATCTCTCTCTGTGTGTGTGTGTGTGTGTGTGTGTGTGTGAGAGAGAGAGAGAGAGAGAGAGAGAGAGAGAGAATGAGAGAATGTTGAACTCATGGTACAGAATGTTCTAAAAGCTTCCTCCTAGTTGACCATCGTCGGTTCATCTCTGGGATACAGGAAGAAGGGACTATTATAACTACAGGGGAGGTGCTGGGCACGTGCAAGGAGTGGGGATGTGCCTGTGTGGGTCACTCCACCACACTCCCACCTTCCTATCACCTGGACACAGGACATCCTCTCCTGACCCTCCATTTCCTCTCCTGAAACATGCCATCAGGAGCACAGGTCCTGTAGGCCATGCTGCTCAGACTTTAAAAAATACTTTAGATGAACCTGGGCAGATGATTCAGTAGTTAAGAGCACTTGCTGATCTTGCGGAAGACCTGGGGTCAATTCCCAGCACCCAAATGGCTTGCTTACATCTCCAGTTCCAAGGGATCTGGTGCCCTCTTCTGGCTTCTATGAGCACCAGGAATACACACGGTACACAGACAAACATGCAGGCAAAACCACCCATACACATAAAATAATGTGTGGTCGTTGGACTTGAACCGACCCCACTCTTCCTGCCTTGGTATCCAAGTGCTGGGATTACATGCCTGTGCCACCACTCCCTGGACAAGTCCCTAAAAGTTACTTAAAACTGAATTCATTTCTGTTCCTTTCCCTCAAAACTTGCTTTCCTGACACCCAAAAGACTTGACTATGCCACCACTATACACTGCTTGCTTAATTTTTAAAGGCAGGAAGTCAGATTTTTATAAGGTTAGATGTTCCCAGCAGGGCCAGTGTGTGCAGAGCCAGTGTGTGTGGTACCTCAGACAGATTAAGAAACAAAAAGACTCCAATGGTGTCTGGTGGAGAAAGAACCAAGGCTCTGTCTAAGAAACTCTCAGAGCTAATCACAGGCAAGACTGCCTGTACTAGCCCCATGACTCAGATCCCAGCTCAGATACATTTGCTACCTGACTTGTGGGGACTTCACCCTTGTTCAGGTCTCGGTTTCTCCATCTGCAAAATGGAGCCTCTAGAATCCCAACCCTGTATAATCCTGTGATATTTCTGGGAATGGAACCTCTCCTAATCCATCAGAACATTAAAAACATAATTCTCACACACGTGTAATTGATTAATGTTCTTTTACACGTGTTCTCATACATAAACAACAGCTAATGGGATCTGGAGACACTTCCCTCTGTGGTAGCAGCTTGTCTAGGCTAACCTGGGGTTAGCATAAACATGGAGCCATGAACTATGGACAGGTAGCCATTGAACACAGGTGCTATGTGATTCGGTGCACTGGAAATTCAGGACACCATAGTAAAATGCAGTCACTTCCTTCTCAAAGCTGTCAGGGTGGGCAGAATGCAAGGCAATACCTCCTCATCATTAATTAACTAACATCAAGGGCATTCTCCGAGGACATGAGGTGAGCCACACTTTACCTTGGCTGTGTCGTCTGCAGCTCGAGTCTGGGCCAAATTCCCTCTTCCTGTCTCCTTAGTTCATGCATTTATTTACTTGAACTTTCTTGTGACCTTGACTTTTATAAACTGAACTCCAGAAACACATTTTGGGAACCGGAAGTTGGTGAAGCCTTGGTAGAGCTTAGTGTTTGTTGGGGGTGGGGGTGGGGGTGGTGAATTCGGATGAAGAATAGAGCCGAAAAGCCTGGGATGGTAATGCATCGATCTTTAGTCTCTGAGTGAGGAGACAGAGAAGAGGTTGGTAGTGGGCAGGCAGATCTAAAACTGCTCGGAAAAGCAGTGTGACTAATAGGAAAGTTTCATTAAATTTTCCTGTATGGCACCCTTCGCTCTCCATATAAAATCAGCAAAGTCCACATTATTGCACATTTGTTGGACCTGAGTGGGGATTTTGGTGTGGAGGTGCTGAGTGGGTGTAAGATCAGTTGACATCACTCACAGATGCCACCTCCTACAGCTAGGGGTTTAAAGACTGGGTCCACGCTGGGGATGCTGCCTCACTACACTTGCTAAGGCAGCCAGCCTCTATGTGAACTCTCGGGACCCCCTGTATAGTGTTGTTCCACCCCGGGCTGTGTACAGAGACCATCATATGGGTGAGGGACCAGAGACAAGCAGGCTGTATCTTAACCTCTCGATGAAAACAGACAGGTGGGTTATGCTGATAGCTGCAGTGGGAGCCAGTGATGTGAGGTGAACCAGATGTATGGATCTGGGGCCTCAGAACTCTGCCTCAGCCATTGTGTCACCTGTCTCCTGGGTGCTGGGGACATCAGTAGGCTGGTCACACTGCTGTGAGATACACCCCTGCTTTGTTATACCATCCTAGTGGTGGTTCAGGTCCACCTATGATCCAAACAGGAGAGGGCAGGAATCTGAGTGGCAGATAATTGCCTCACCTCTGATGTACCGCGGGGCTGAGCTCACAGCAGGGCTCACAGACTACAGACATATTAGGTTCAATCAGTCTCCTGGTCTCAGTGGGGTCTCCTGCATCCACTAACTCTCCACCCCCTGAACCCCCACACTCTTACTCCTCCCCTCCTCCCTCACTGCCACCCCGTCCTCCCCTGCCCTCCCCACTCTCATCTCTGTGACAGTGCAGAGTTTTGTACCTTCTGAATGCTTCATGATAGGCTCCTCTGCAGAGCAGAGGCTGGTGTGAAGCCTAGGCCAGATCTGGGCTAAGAGGGCTCTGGAACTTCCTTAGCAAGCAGTCAACAATGGTTGACTGGATTTTGTGTCTCTCTAGATTGACACATAGAAGCCCCAACTGACCCTCAGTGTGACTGCATTTGTCCTGACAGGCACTTCAGGTTAAGTGAGGTCACTAGGGGAGGTGCTTGAGATGAAGTGGGGCCCTAAGTGGGCTTCTAAAAAGTCTCTTCCTGTCTGTGGATGCACAGACCAGGAAAAGGCCATGTGGGGACAGCAAGAGGGTGGTGGGTGGTCCTTGACAGAACAGACTGAGTTAGCACCTTCACTTAGGACTTCTAGGGACCAGAGATATCACTCAGTAGGTAAAGTGCGTCAGGTCAATCCCGAAAACCTGAGCTTGATCCCTAGATCACAGGTTTAAAAAAAAAAAATCTGGGCAAAGGGCTAGAAATAATAGTACACGCCTTTAATCCCAGCACTTCAGAAGCAGAGGCAGGAGCATCTCCATACATTCAAGGTTAACCTATCTACATACAGAGTTCTAGGCCATTCTACAAATTGAGACTGGCCATGTCTCAACACACACACACACACACACACACACACACACACACACACACACACGCTCGGTGGTACACCCTTGCAATCCCAGTGTGCTGGAGAGGTAGAAACAGGTGGTTCCCTGAGGGCTTACTGGCCAACCAGCCCAGCCTAATCTGTAAGCCCCAGGATAGTGAAAGACCCCGTTGTACAAAACAGATCAAATACAAGGCAGATGGTACCTGAGGAAGAATGCCTGAGGGTACTTCTGAGATCCAGACTCACATGCACACACATAAATGCGCATGCACATGTACACACAAAACCTTCCAGCATGGGAAGTAAATGGCTGCTTTTTAAAGCCATCCAATCTACAGTATTTTGCTATAGCTCCTGGGGCAAAGATAGCTTCCTGGCTTCCTAGCCCCATCCTCCCTGCAGCTCATGGGCTCTAAACACCGCCCTACCCTGGGTGGCAAGCAATGGCGGCATGCTAGGAAAATGCTTATAGCTTCGACCTTACAATTCCAGTCCTGGGTGTTTCTAGAAATCCATTTAAATGCAGGAAAGAATCTGTATGCCTAGGTTCCTCTTTCAGACGGTCCATCAGAGGGCTATGACAATGTGGGGCTTTACCACAACAGGGAACTGTGTCTACATGGTGAATATTTATACAATAACCTATACATGGACTCCAACCATGAGGTTCACGTATCTATTCTGATTAATTTTATTGTATAAGGGTAGGGGGTCTTGGTTAGCTTTCCATTGTCAACCTGAAACAATCTAGAGCCATCTGAGAAGAGGGAACCTCAAAGAATTCCTTCCATCAGATTGGCCCGTGGTTATGTCTCAGGGAATTGTTTTGATTGTTAAATGATCAGCCCAGTCTAAATAGCACCATTCCCTGGGTGGGTCGGTAGTCTTGGGCTGTATAAGAAAGCCAGCTAAGCATGAGCCAGGGAGCAAGCCAGTAAGCAGCCTTTGTCCATGCTTTCTGCTTCAGTGCCTGCCCTGATTTTCCTCAATGATGGACCAAGACCTGAGAGTACAAGCTGAGATAACCCCCGTCCTCCCTAAGTTGTTTTGGGTTGTGTAACAGCCACAACTCTAACAGCGTCATTGGGGAAATGAGTTGCTTAGGCTTTAAGAAGGAAAAGGCACTGCCTTTGTGAACATTTTAACCAAATATGTGAGAAGTATGGACCCATGCAGAGGACATAGAAAGATCACAGTTCGGTACAATTTCCCCAGGGAGATGGGATATTGAAGATTTTTCAACACATACATGGAGGCTGAAGGTTCTTCAGAGAACCCAGCACACCCACTCTGAGGCTTGCATCCTCAGCAGTATCTCACTTCTAGAAGTTTCTGGACCCACAGGGCCTTCCATCCCTGGTCGCAGGGGCTCCATTCTCCCATAGAAGAGAATGTCATTCTCTCATAGGTCTCCATCACAGCATAAACTGGTCTCCCTCCTCAGCATCTTGTCCCTAACTACACAGATGCTTAAAGAAAAACCTCCACAAGCCCACAGCCAAGAGCAAGTGTGGTTTTCCACAGTGTTGTACTGGCCAGCCACTCTGCTCCAGGGTGTCACATGGCTTGCTCTGCATGACAATATTCCAGGAAACCAGATTCGTCTCTGAGTCAGCACTGAATCCTCTGTTGAGTATCCGATGGCTGCAGGGAGCTGATACCTACCTGATTGCTTTGACATCAGGACTCTTGCCCCTGCCTGCAGTGTGTGCTGGGTGCAGCTCCGTCATGCAGGCCAAGACCCCTATGTTACCTTCAAAACATTTCTCAAGTACACACAGCCCCTTCGGGCTCACATTTATTCAGAAGACAACTGTTTTTTGTTTATATAGCACTTCCATTTGTTTTTGAAAATGTTTTGTTTTTAAGGTAAACAAGTGAATGCAAATATTTAGGGGTGAAAATAGAACAAAAAACATTTAAAGAAGAAAACAGAATAATGTCATTGAGAATAACAGCCATTCTTTCTGTCCTTTGTGTCTATCTGATTTGCATATATGCAAAACACACAAATGAATATTCTATATGTCCTGAAGACAAAAGAAGTCCAAGTTAGGATTGTGCTGGACACTGTCTAACCATAAATTTTTCACTTCTGTACTTTGGGATTTTACATATTTGGATGACTTCACATATTAGCATCTCTCTCTCTCTCTCTCTCTCTCTTTCTCTCTCTCATTTGTTTGACAGACTCTTACTCTGTAGCCCAAGCTGGCCTAGAACTCTCAAACTTCCTCAGCATCAGAGGTGCTAAGGTTGGAGGCATACGCTACCACCATGCCTGGTACACACATAAATCTGTAATGGAAATGTTGTACCTCACTGCATTGCTACAACAGGGTTGTTTTGTGCTTTGTTGGCAGTACTGGGGAGTGAACCTAGGACCTCACGCATGCTAGGCAAGTGCTCTAACCACTGAGCAATAGACCAGGCCCTAGTATTTTTAGACAGGATCTCATTACATAGTCCAGGCTAGTCCATGACTCCTGCTCCTCCTCCAGAGTGCTGTGGTTACTGTGTGCATCACCACACCTGGCTTGGGTTGTGACAGGTGACATAGTAGGTAACCGGTCTGCAATATAACTGTAAGTACCTATATGTATGTTTGTAGCCTACATTCTTATTCTAAACATCGAATTAATTGACTAAGTAATTTATTTTAGTTGTTTTGAAATAAGGATTGACACTGTAGCCCAAGCTGACCTCAAACTCAAGGGCAATTCTCTTGTCTCACTCTTCGGAGTGAGGAGAGAGAAAGAGAGAGAGAGAGAGAGAGAGAGAGAGAGAGAGAGAGAGAGGGAGAATGTCATGGTGATACACAGCTTTAATTCCAGGACTTGGGAGCACAGGCAGGTCCTTGAGTTTCAAACCAGCCTGGTCTACAGAGTGAGTTCCAGGACAGCCAGGACTACATAGTAAGGCAAACAAACAAACAACCCTCATAATTTTTATTACATGTTATTTACTTATTTTGCACGCATGCATGTTTGTGTGTACGCACATGCACATGCCACAGTGCACATCTAGAGGTCAGAGGACAACTTTTAGGAGTTTCTCTCCTTCCACCATCTGGGCCCCAGGAATCAAACTGGGGTCCAGGTCATTAGGTTTGGTGGCAGGCCCCTTAACCCTCTAACCTATAGGGTAAATTCCTAAGCCGAGTCTAAGGTACCCTGCATTATAAAATTCAGCTTCTGCCCCCAGAGAGGTTTCTGCAGTTCACTGTTCCAACAGTGTGTGAACCTGCCAGGCTCCCCACACTCCCCACACGAAGATCGCTGTTGAGTGACCTCATCCGGGACTTAATGACGGCATCATCATTATGTGATTTGCATTTCCCTAATTATGAGGGAAGTTAAGCACCATTTAATGTAATTATATATTTGTTGATCATTTATATCTGTGGCTCTATGAAGGGCTTTGTCCTTTTCTAATTATTTTATTAAGGAAATTAGCTTCATATCTGGTTATAGGTTGTAAATTTTTCTTTTGTTTTTCACTATTTGAATCTTTATTATTTTTTATAATAAATAATTAAATTGTGTACCTATCAAGTTGAATGATTTCCCCTTGGTTTCTAGTTGTATTTTTAGAGAAATCTCCATTCCAAAATTCTAAATATCTGTATTTATTTTCTCCTTATTGTTTAGTAAAGTCCAAAATTGAAACCACCAAGAGTTGAACCATCTAGGGTCCAACATTTTAGCCACCAGCCACAGCTACATGTGACTCTTAAATAGTTGAAGTCCGGCCGTCCCAACTGACTAAAACAGTGTTTACTTTTGTTTAATTTTAATTTAAGCATGTGACTATGGGCTAATCTTAAATTTTTTATTTATTTATTTATTTTATGCATTTGAATGTTTTGCCTACATGTATGTCTGTGCATCGTATGTGTGCCTGGTGCCCTTGGAGGCCAGAAGAGACCATTGGATCCCTGTAATTGGAATTAGAAAAGATTATGGGTGCTAGGAATTGAACTCACATCCTCTGGAAGAACAGCTAGGGCTCTTAAACGCTGAGCTGGCTAGTTCTATGTCAGCTTGACACAGGCTAGAATTATCTCAAGGGAAAGAACTTCAGTTGAGGAAATGTCCCCATCAGATCCAGCTGTAGGGCATTTTCTTAATTAGTGATTGATGGGAGAGGGCTCAGCCCATTATAGGCGGTACCACCCCTGAGCTGGTGGTCCTGGGTTCTAGAAGACAACAGGCTGAGCAAGCCATGGGGAGCAAGCCATTAAGCAGCATCCCTCCATGGCCTCTGCATCAGCTCCTGCCTCCAGGTTCCTGCTCTATTTGGGTTTCTGTCCTGGCTTCCTTCCATGATGGATTACAATGTGGAAGTGTAAGCTGAATAAATCCCCTTTCCTCCCTATCTTGCTTTTGGTCATTATGTTCCTTTGTAGCAGTAGAGTCTCAACGATAACAAACAGATAACCTCTGAACCGTCTCTCTACCCCCTCCCCTCCTTAGTGAGACAAAGTCTCAATTTGTAGCCCTGGCTAACCTGAAACTCACTATTGTAGACTAGGCTGGCTTTGAATTAAGTGATCGGCTTGTATCTACCTCTCAAGCGTTGGAACTGAAAGCATGTACACCCAACTTTAAGTTTGTCTTAATTACATGTTATTTTATTTATTGTCTGTGAATGCATGTGAGCATGCGTGCATGCACGTGGAGGTCAGAAGTCAACTTCCAGGCATTTGTTCTCTCCTTCCACATGTGGGTTCGGAGGATGGAACTCAGGTCATCAGGCTTGGCAGCAAGCACCTTTACCCACTGAGCCTTCTTGCTGGCCCAAGAAGTTCCTACTTTTATTTATTTAATGTTTATTTATTTTAAGTAGTTGTGTGTGAGTAGTCATTTTCTGGCAAACCACATACATGTGTAGAATTATCCCTATCCTGACCCTTTTAAAAAGGTATTTTAGCCCAGACTGGCCTGGAGCTCTCTTTGTAGCCCAGGATGACAAAAAGATTCATGATAATCTGCTATCTCCACCTCCTCAGTGTTGGGGCAAGCAGCATGAGCCGGCACACCCAGCTTAGGGTTTACATTAGTGCTAAGACTGAAGTAAGGCTCACAGCAGGTCTGCTGTCAAATGTCTACCCCATGTTCTAGAGCACCTACTGAATCAACCTGGTCCTTGGATCTGAACTGTCTCCATTAGCACAGGTTAAAGCTCCCCGTTTATCTGCTTAGATTTCTGGACCTGCACTCAGTTCCATCAGTTCCAGGGAAGCCTCCTTCTTGCACTGGGCTCCCTGCAAGCTTCCCCATGAATTAGGGTGACTTAACAGACTGGCTGTTCATTAACCATTGCCTAGAAGGGGACAGTTCATTCCTAGTTGATTCCTATTCTGTTTTTAACCTTAGTATTGTCACATCAACTTACCAGGATGGAAGAGAACATAAGAAGTGGATGGAGGTTGGCGGCTGTTATCCTGTGAACATTTGCATGCGGCTGGGAGGAGGTCAACATCAGCACCTCCATCCCTTCATGTCACACTGATGGACCACGCTGCCCCGCACAGCTATGCATTATGGGGCCTCTGAGTCTCCTACATCTGTCCTTCACTTAATCTCAGAAAAATCTGGGTCGACACCTTCTAACAAGAAAGCACTAATGATCTCAGAATGATCTTCCTTTTTAGATAAAAGAAGGATGGCTTGATGATGATGATGATGAGGATGATGATGATGATGATGATGATGATGATGATGATGATAATAATAATGGATGATTTCCATGGTCTTTCAGGTTCCACATGTAAAAGAGACCCAGAGACCCCTTAGTGAAGTCATTTTGTCTCCTAAGAGTTTTGTTTGATTTTATTTTTTTGTTTTTGAGACCAAGTCTCATGTGGCCCAGGCTGGCCTCAAACTTGCTTTGTGGCCAAAATTGATCTTGATCTCTGATCTCCTGCTTCCTTCCACATCTCAGGTGCTGGTATCGCAGGCACGTGCCACCACACCCACCCGGGAGATTTCGTTTGTAACTAGTCAGTTGAACTGCTATCTCATAGATAGGTTCTGGCTTGAGCTTCTAGCACACCTTACCTGGAGTGTCTGCTCTCTCTATGCAACCCTCTACCCTCTCCTGTCTAAGCTTGAGGATCAGGGCAGGGGGAGAAGGGCCATCAGAAAGAAGCCATCGATTCTGAAGTTCTCTTCACAACTCTTTCATGGTTCTCAATGTCTTTAGCCCAGGTAGGCACCTTAAGTGGAATCTCCACAGTCGTGTTTAAGGGATCAGCTCTTGGGACTGGCAATTCTCTGCTGACCAAAATAGCATACCTTAGCTCCTACCCTGTCTACACCACAGCTTCCTAAAACTGAGGTAGATGAGCTCTCACTGTCTGCTCCCCTCCCCCCCAGGGTAGTTTCACTAACGCATGCCCTAGAATATCTTTCTGCTGTGTCTCAAAACTCAAGCATCATGCTGGGTGTGGTACACAGCTTAAATCTCAGCACCAAAGAGGCAGAGGCAGGCAAATTCCTGAGAGTTTGAGGCCAGCCAGGGTTACATAGTGGGTTCTGGCCCCAAAGGTTACTGGGTAAGACAGTGCCTTAACAATAAGCCTCCCCAACCCCCCAAAACCCCACACCAAAACAATCTCAAATAGTATCTCCTTCCACTCAGAAAACAAAAATGTTGTTTAACCTTACCTAATTTCTCCTGCTTTCTCCTCTGTCCTCTTGACACTGCTCAGTACTTTCTCCAGAGTTCATGAACTTTAGCACAAAACATCAAAGCAACAGTTAATTAAATTTAAAAGGAGAAATTAAAGTTGGCAAGGGCAGCTACACAACCCATTTTGAATTCAACCCATTTTGAAGCCCCCTCTCCCTCCTCCCACTACTGGGAAGGCTATTCCACTTCCTGCTAAGGTAGGCATTCAGTCCACCTTCTTCCGGGAGTAGGGTGTGTGGAACAGGGGGAAATCCTACACCTAGCTTGGCAGCACACTGCAGCTGGTCAGAATTAAACTGTGCAATCCAGGTGTAAGCCACAGAGACACCCAGATGCTTGGCAAGGCTACAGGCTCCTCACGGGACCCAGTAGAGATGATAAGAGGTATCTGATTAATGAGAAATTTAAAGAAGATCCAATCTGTGCCCTACAACCAACAGTCTTTTACAAATTCCCCAGACCAAGGCTATTGAGGGACCCCACGGTTACAATGGGCCTAATTGTCCATTATTGAAAAACAGCAGAGTACAGTGGATAGTCAGGGAACTGGCTGTGGAAAGGGGGAGGCATCCAGTTCCAACCTTCTTTCTTTTCTATTGTTGGGGTACAGAGACGTTTTCCTCACCAATGAAACACAAAGGGTTATTTTCCTTGGTGCCAGTGCTAGCTTTGAAAGTCAGGCTGTGGAGGCCTCTGGTGTCCTATTTAAGTGTGGACCCCTTAAAACTGTAAATGGAGCCTGCCTGGCCACTCTGTACTCAGAGCTCTGAATCTGCCTGTTTCAGCAGCTTTGTTCAAACAGAGTAATTATTTTGTGACCGCACCCCTGGAAAGGCCTGCTAACTGGTTCCTAAGTGAGCATAGGAGGTGGTTGAAAGGGACAGGAATGTAGACTCTAACTCTGAACCTGGATTAAAGTCTGAGGCTGTTTCTAACTAGTCCATGGGCTGCTTGCTATACAAAGTGCCACCAACCGGAAAGTTGAAACAGCAGAAATTTATAAAGCGTGCCTGGGCTTCAAATGGCAGGGTAATGATTATGAATGTTCTTTTTGTATTTTTTAGTACTTTTATGTATATGTGTCTTAGTTACTTTTCTATTGCTTCGATGAAACACCAGGACTAAGATAAATTATACAAGAGTTTCTTTGAGGACTACAGTTTCAGAGAGCTAGAGTTCATGGTCATCATGGTGGGGAACATGGCAGCAGGCAGGCAGGCATGGAGCTGGAGCAGTAGCTGAGAGCTTACATCTTGAGACAGCGAGCATGAGGCAGAGAGAGCCAACTGGAAACGGCATGGGCTTTTGAAACTTCAAAGTTGGACTTCAGTGACATATGCTCTCTGACATGGCCACACTTCTTAATCCTTCCCAAACAGTTCCACTAGCTGGAGAACAATCACACCACAGCATGCGTGTGTGTGCGTGCTCGTGCGTGTGCTTGCGTGTGTGTGTGTGTGTGTGTGTGTGTGTGTGTGTGTGTGTGTAGAGGTCAGAGGAATACTTGTGAGAGTCATTCATTCTCTCCTTCCATTGTGTGAGTCCCTGGGCCAAAATCATTGGTCAGGCTTGTTGGCAAGCCCCCTTTACTCACTGAGCTCTCTTGCTGGCCCACTGATGAAGGTTCCTTATTTGATGATACAAAACCCAAATTGATGAATTTTAAAAGCAAACACTAAGCTGGGCAGGTATGGTGGTGCATGCCTGCCATCCTAGCTCTCAGGAGCTGAGTTAGAAGAATGAGGAATTTAAGGTCAGCCTGTGCTACATAGTGAGTTCCAGGCTAGGTTGAGGTACATGGTGAGGCCTCTCCTGCCCCTCCTCCAATTGTTAATACTTGAGCCAGGAAGATCTGTTGTTAGCCCTTCTCCACACACCTCGTGCTCTCCATGAGCATCAGCCTTCGGTGCAATTGAGCCGTGATAGTTTCTCCTTTGCTATGCCTGTTTCCTCCTGAGGTCTGAAGTGAGATCCCTGTCTCGAAGGTCCACACTTGTCATGACTCTTCTGACTTTTGGGCCCTGTAATCATAGTCCTTTGTCACCAACACCCATCCTGTTTCCTGTGCTTGCTCTTATCTCTGCTCCCTCCCAGCAGGGACTCTGAGCTGTGTCCCCAAAGGGCTGTGGATTCCAGTAGTACCCGTGGAACATTCCATCTCTTCTGTCTTCCCAGTGTACTCCGTTCAAGCTCAGTGTGAGAACACTGAGCTGGCTGATGCTGGTGGCTGGGATGAGGAAGGGTTTCCCACGGTCCTCCCTCCTCGCCCTATCTCCATCACCCTTTCTTCTCCTCATGTCCCTGCTCCCTCATGTTCTTCTTCTTTCTCCATCATCCCTCACCATTACCCTATGTGCCCCGTGTCCCTCCTCCATCTCCATCCCCAACATTCCCTACCTTCATCCTGCTTTCCTTGGTCCCGACATTCATTCTTTCCCCCTTTGCTCCTCCTGAATTTGAAGCTCAGGCATTCATGCCCTTGGCCATTTCCAGAGGAAGAGCCCATGGCATTGTGCCTGAAATTAAGGTCTTACAGCCCGTGCTGAGGACCTGATAGAGGACAGGGGAGAGGTACAGATCCAGCAGAGAAATATGGTCTAATCTGCTGTCTTCTGGAGGGGCCTGCCCTGCACAGGACCTGGCTGCCTGGGCTATAGCTATCTGTAGGCTTCGCAGGGTGCAAAAGTCTCCTTCTCTCCTTTCTCCGTGTGTGTGTGTGTGTGTGTGTGTGTGTGTATGTGTGTGTGTGTGTGTATGTATATGTGTATATATGTGTATGTATGTATGTGTGTATATGTATGTGTACATCTATGTGTGTATATGTGTGT
>JADRCH010000116.1:1187926-1224574 GCA_019843965.1 Rhynchomys soricoides | reverse complement strand
TGCTTGAGTTTGTGTATGTGCATGTATGTGTGTGTATGTGTGTATATTTGTGTGTGTTCACAAGATATGATAGATATTGCTGAAAATGGCTTTGGTGCTGTCTAAATAAGATTATTATTATTATCATTATCATTATTATTATTATTATTATTATTATTATTATTATTATTATTATCATCATCATCTTCATGGTTGGCAGCCAGACAGCATGGGTTCAAATCTCAGTTCTAGTGCTAGCATTTGGCTAGCCTTTCGTCTCAGAGTGTGTGTGTACCCTATTTGAGGCTGTGATAGATGGGTGTCTGGGGCAGTGATGATGATTAGAGTCCAGATGGATGGCTTGTGAGGTCCCTGGACCACAGCATGTAGCCTGCTGTGGGGGTCCACAGTGCTGGCTTTCAAGGTCAGTAAGTGGCATCCTTCCCTTTGACTTCAGACAGAGCTCAAGGTCACCTTCAGAGCTACCTTCCAGGTTTGGGGATGACCTTCTAGCTCTTTGCCCATCGTCTAGTTCTTCCTCGCACTGGCCTGACTGAGAGCTGGGTTTGTGCCCAGCTGCTACACTTTGTTTCCCCATGCCCTGGGTCTGAGCAAAGGGAGTGAACAGGGCTGGGGTGGAAAGGGGAGAGCCAGGGGAGAACTGGCTCTGGGCTGTAGGGAGCTCACTCTTCTGCCCAGCTTGGTGCAGAGGGTCTGGAGTCTTCAGGGAAGTCTTCCTCAGCAGAGCCAGAAGCTGGGAATCAAGGCTCTGTGGGTTCCCTGGGGACCTGGGGAGATGGACAAATGCTGTTCCCATAGAGTTGGCTGGCACAGTCTAAGGAAGCTATGAACTCAAGGTCACTTTTCAGCAAGGTCAAACACCTCCTAATTAACTTTCCTTTCCCACCTCAAGTTTTATCTGGCTGTGCTGTCTGACATTGCTTGTTAGGGTATAGTCCTGTGATCTGTAGCTTCCCAGCACACTCCCAACAAGAAGAGACATGGAAAAGTCACCCAGTATCAGAAGGCATTAGCAGGTTCCAGAGGGAGCCGATGAGATGGCTCAATGGGTAAAAGTGTCTGTTGCCAACCCTGAAGACCTGAGTTCAATCTCTGGGAGGAGGAGAAAGCCTACCCTCATAAATTGTCTTCTGTCTTCTACATGTGTGCCATGACATATGTGCGTGTGTGCATGCGTGTATGTGTGTGCGTGTGTGTGTGTGTACACCATAGGTAATCAAAAAGAAAGAAGTTCCTGGAGATAAAAGAAAACCAGAAAAGTATAGCCATTTGTCCATCAGAGCTCTTGTGAATTAAAAGTCAAGGGAATGAATGATAAACATCACATTCCCAGGTTGCAAGTTCATCTCTGGCTCAGACAGAGGATCCTCTCTCAGTCTTACTCTAGGCCATGGACAAGGTGAGAAAGCCCAGGGGAAAACAGAGAGAGGGCAAGGGCAGAGGGATGAGGTTCATTAACAACAGGTACAAAGACATCTCATGACCCTCCCCTCCCAGTCCTGATAGCCAAACACTGGCCAGGGAGCTGACCAGCATTGTGCTTACTTTGCAGAAAAAGAAGTTTGAATGAGATTAAAAACCTTACTCAAGGTTGCATGGAGTGGTTGGTGGAGGCAGAGGTCACAGCCATCTCCCATCTGCTGATAGTCACACTATGGGATGCCGTAGTGTGACATCCCATAGCCTCAGCTGTGTTCTGTTTCATGGAAGTGAGTCACAGTTCCTGCCCATACTCATTAAGAGGCGGCCACATGAAGGTATGGGGCGTAGTCATCCAGGGATGATATCATGTGCTTGCTTTTGGGTCTATGCACCATGGTATCTCCTGGAGGGCAGTTCTCAAGTAGTGTTCAGAAGCTGGTTTTCTTGACAGCAGTCCACTAAGTACACAAAAACTCTCTTTTTCTTTGCTTTACAAGAACAGAGGCTGCTGCCTTCTATATTCCTGTATATTCATATTCCAGCTCAACATCCCACCCCCACATGCTTGTTAGGAAAGAAGACGCTTGGTGTTCTACCAAGAAACACATAAGTAAAGTGAGAGTAACTTGGCAAAGCACTTCCTATTTGTAAAAATGCTATGTAGTCAAAGCAGGCTAGCAAGCAGAACGTGTGGATGGCCGGGCAAGGAAGAGCCTGGGTGTTTCTCATTGGCTGAGTTTCAGCCTCATAGTCTACTCCAGACTGACAGTCTGAAGAACAGTATGAAGGATATGAAGGAAAGGTAGAAGGGGTGGGCCATTCTAGACTGTCAAGTTCTGGGACGGTAGCAGGGGCTTTCTGTAAATGAACATTTTACCAGGTGGTGGAGATTTATGGAATGTTGACCCATGGCAGCTAGACACTTTTGATAGAAAAAGGAAGTTCTCACAGCAATGTGATAGTTTGAAAGACAATGGACCCCATAGGATCATATAGTTGAACAGTTGGTGGCCAGTTGGTGGAACTGTTTGGGAAGGTTTAGGAGGTGTGGCCTTGTTAGAGGAGAAGTTTGGGGGCTGTCTTTGAAGTTTCAAAGCTCAAATCACTCCCAGTTAATTGTCTCTGCCTCTGCCTCATGCTTCTGGATCAAGATGTTACTCTGTTACTGCTCTTGCCCCATGCTCCTTGACAGGATGGTCATAAACCCTAATCCTCCTGAACTGTGAGCCCCAAATTAAATGCTCTCTTGTATAAGTTGCCTTGCTATTACAGAACGAAGTTGAGTTGCTCTACAGAGCCGTGATATAGCTAACAAAGGTGGACTATTCTAGAAAACATCAGATCCAACCGTGGAAATGAGGTGTGTGCTGTATAACAAGAGCAAATATGGAATAAAAACACTTGCAATGGGAATAGTTCATGTGTGTTATGCAAGCTTAAGGTCCTAAGATTGGAGTTGTCTGTGAGGCATCATTTGGGAGCCACTGTGTCGATTTAAGGTGGACCAGCTATACATAGGAAGAGCAAGAATAGAATGCAGAGTTCCAGACATCCTTAGGAGGCCTCTACCACATTCAGAATATCACCAGAACAAAGAGTTCCCAGTGTGTTAGTTCTTCTTGCATCCGCATATAGCTATTACAAATAACACTTACGGAGGTTCATTGGGCACAGTCAACACAGGCGATGGTTTACCAGAATGTATCACTTTGTAATAGGCAATAGTTAAAGACAAACAAACGAATGAACCAGAAATCCTCTTCATTGGTACAGTCCCACTCTCCTTTGGGGATTCTTGCTCTTGTCACTGATCCTTCCGTCATGTCAGACACTGGTCATCTTCTGAGCAGTGGATTTGGAAGTGAAACCAGCTGAGAGGCTTCCAAGGGCTCTTCATTTAGTCAAGTGAGACAGCTGGTATTCTGTCCCACACCTCCTTTTATGGCAGATTATTATATTTTTTTTTTACTTAAATGGAGAACCGAATGTGGTTTAGAATACAGGAGATAGAAGATCTGAGCACAGGTTAGACTCCCACCCCACCTTCAAAGGCTGCACTGTGTTCCATCCGGCTCTGTGCCTGAGGAGTTTTCCTTCATATTACTCTTCCTTTCCCTCCCAGTGTTTATTTCTACTTTTCCCATGATGCATACCCACAGGCTCCCCCATCAGACTAGAGGCTTCTCACAAACTTCAAACAGAACAGGAAGTGAAAAGTCTGAAGTAACACTCATCTAGTTTTGCTCAGTCTAAGGAAAATGACCGTGGGTCTTGGGGACATCAGGCTTTTCTCTGTCTTGTTTCTCAGGGGAATGTCCTTGGGCTGAGTCCTGTAAAGTCAACAGTACGGATGTTGCTCTTGGCACCTTCTGCCACTGTGGTCTTCCCCTTGGTCCCCTGCCAACAGGATAGTGTGGGCATTTGGTGCCAAATGACCCAGAAACAAAGGTTGTGAGCTGAGCAGAGTGGAAAACTACCTTGTATCCACATGGCTGCCTGGACAGTTCCACCTGTGATCTAGCTGTAATTTGCTTAATACATGGAACAGGAAGAAAAGTCTATACACATTTGCCTCACAAAGAGCACAAGTCTACTCTGAGCATAAGTCCACTTTCATGGCAGAACTTTCAGAATTCAGCCTTTCCTTCAGTAGGGGAAACATCTGCAAGCTAATGACACCTCATGATTCTGATCATTTTTGATCCCAAAATTAACACTTCTCGGTGTTGACAAGACAGCTTCAACCAATGAAGGATGTAAAGGGAGGATTGTTTTTATTCTTTGGTTTGTTTTGTATCTCAGGGTGAGGTGGTTTCAATGGGGAATGTTCCCCATAAACTCATACATTTGAACAATTGGTTGCAAGATGGCGGCACTGTTTTGGGGAGGGGGAGGTTAGTAGTCAAGGTCTTGTTGGAGGAAGTATGTCACTGGAGGAGGGTTTAGGGAGTTTTTTTCTAAATTTAGTAAGTGCACAGTGTGTGTGTGTGTGCGCGTGCGCGTGCAAGCGCATGCAACTTACCAAGGTCAGAAGAGGGCATGGGTTCCTCTGATCCACCATACAGGTGCTGACTACTTAACCCTCTGTCTTCTGCAAGAACAAGTGCTCTTGAGCACTGAGACAGTCCTCTGGGTTTAGGATTTGAGAGTATAAGGACTTGTGGTAGTTCCAGTTGGTTTTCTCTGCTTTGTGCTTACAGTTTAAGCTGTGACCCTTCAGCATCTTGGTCCAGCCACCATGCCTGCAGCTTGTATCCATGCTTCCCTGCCATGGCAGACTCACATCCACCTGCAGCTGTAAACCCAAACACATTCTTCCTTCTATACATTCTTCTATACATTCTTCCTTCTATACATGATCATGGCAATAGAAAAATAACTAACATACAGGACCACAAAATCCTGTGTGTGATAGCTCCAATCTGGGCATCCTGTCTTCTGTACATCACCCCATTTTAAAATAACGCCACATTCTTCTTCTTTTCTTTTCTACCCTCATTCCAAATTTTGCTTCATTTGTCCCCCATGGACTCTGTTTTGAATGACACATATGTCTTCATTGGTTTTCTGGATTTTTATATATGGACTTGGGTGAATCACACACATTCCTTCATGTGTTTTTAAACTCGCCTTTCTCAGCTGTCATCTGACAGGGTGAATTGTGTGCTTCTCACTTTGGCACATGAATTCAATCTCTCTCCACTTCTGGAGCCTATTGCAAAGTGTTCTAAATGTTATGGGTCACCTGGTCTATTCCCAGAACTACCAGGATGGGGACAACCAAGATCTCTGCAGACATTATGCACCAAGGGAGACAACATTCCTTTTCAATAGCACACAAGGAACATTTGCTAGAAAATCAAATCCAAAGGGAGAAAAGATAGGCATACATGAAGTAAATCCTTTGTGGTTTGAACCTATAGGTCCAACTGTTCCTGAAGCTTACCCCTCACCTTTGACCTCTCTCTTAAGGGAGCTAACATTTTTTTCACCTTATGCTGACTCGATATAAGATAGGGTCATTTGGGAAGAGGGAGCCTCAGTTGAGAATAACACTCTATCATATTGGTGGGTGGGCAAATGTATAGGGAACTTTCTTGATTAATGATAGGTGTGGCAAGGATCCATTTACTGTGGGTGGTGCCATCCTTGGCTAATGGTCCTGGGGTGTATAAGAAATTGGGCTGATAACTGGGCAGTGGTGGTGCACGCCTTTAATCCCAGCACTTGGGAGGCAGAGGCAGGTGGATTTCTGAGTTTGAGGCCAGCCTGGTCTACAGAGTAAGTTCCAGGACAGCCAGGGCTACACAGAGAAACCCTGTCTCGAAAAAAACAAAACAAACAAAACAAAACAGAAAAAAAAAAAAGAAAGAAATTGGGCTGAGCAAACCATGGGGATCAAACCAGTAAGCAGTGCTCCTCCATGGCTTCTGCTTCAGTTCCTGCCTCCAGGTTCCTTTTGAGAGCCTGTCCTGACTTCTTTGAGTGAGGGACTGTTAACCAGGAAGTGTAAGCCAAATAAACTTTTCCCTCCTCAAGTCGCTTTTAGCCATGGGCTTTATCATGGAAATTCAAAGCAAGCTGGGATAATATTTATTGATTCAGAAATACCATTTCTAAATAGTGTGTCCTAAGGATGTAGTAGATGAAGAGGAGAGTTCATCACACTGAGTGAGAAATGACTCCTTACATACAATAATAATGTGCACAGAGACAGTTTGTGTCCACTCCGGGCAGTGGAGAGAGATGAATCTTCCGTGAGGTACCACAAGTCTTCTTGGACAGATCTGTGACTCTCAGAAGTAGACATGCAGAATAACAAGCAGCATCCATTTGCTACTTTTTGATGTATGCATTCCTGGAAGGGCCAACCACATCCATCCACTACTTTTTGATGTATGCATTCCTGGAAGAGCCAACCAGATCACATTCTCAGAATATCCATACATTCTGCTTTGCATCTCCCCAGGCAATAAATACTTTAAGAGCTCACACTAATAGGCAAAACATGACTCGATTCTTGCTTTAACTTGAGTTTCTGTGACTACTATGGGACTGAACATATGTTCATATACTGAATGGTCACATGTTCTGGGAGAGGCAGGGCGAACTCCTTCAGACTTTCTCAGGCACAGAGGGAGCTGGATGGAGATGAGTCCCCTGCTTCCGGACCTGGTAGCCGAGCCACTCTGCTTCAGAAAACAAAGCGGGCCCTGCTCTCAGCTCAAGCCGGAAGACTTTTCCTAATCATTTTTTTCTTTGTCTGATATTTAATGTCAATTCCTTCCCCTATCATGGTCACCATAGGAAGTGGAAACTTCAGGGTTCTTTGGAAAGTCAGTTGTGTTGGATGGTGTTTTGCTGGGGCAGACTCGTGAAGGAATATTTTGCTGAAGCGGACACAGGAGAGAGGATGCTCTGCTAAAGCAAGCATGTGAACGGACACGTGATGAAAGATTCTTTGCTAACGACACACATGTATTGGTCTGCCTTACGTTGCGTAGTTGAGCTCAATTTGTCAGGACTCTATAGAGAGAAACACACCAAAAAACTTCCAGTGGTGCGCTGCAGCTTCTTGCCCCTTCCACAGACTCTAGTTGTTTGACAGAGTGATGTCAGCTGGGACGGATCACATGCTGAGGCAAGACACATGGTGAGGCCATGTAGAGGACACTTGATGTTTGGAGGAAGTCTAAATAGGACTCAATGGACAGTGATGGGAGCTGTTTGGCTTGCTAGCATAGATAGCTAAACCCTTCTTGGTCTCAAGGCACAGCTGAGAACTGCTCCTGGCGCTCCCGTTGGCTCTGGTCCCTCCTGCTGATTTGCACCCATTTGGCTGAGGCCTGGCTGTTCCTGCTAGGTTGTGCCACTGCTGCTGCTATCCTGACTCTGTCACACTGGACTGTTGGTATAGCCATGAAGTGTTTGCAAGTAGATCCAGCTGCCCCTGCTGACCTGTGAACTCATCTGCTGATTTCCTGACAACATAGATGGGATTTGCTTCAAAGAACCATTTCTAAACAGGTCCATTTCCCCTGTATCCTTTCTTTTCCACCACCTCTGGTGGGTGGTGGGCTAGAAGGGAGGTTAAAGTGTTTAAGAACCATCATTAAATATAAAGTTTGAAAACATTAAAGTTACAACCATATCACAATATAAATAGCTGTGTGTGTGTGTATGTGTGAGTGTGTGTGTTTTGTTATCATTTTTGTTTGGTTTGTTGTAGTTTAAATTATGTGGTTCTGGGGATTGAACTTAGGTCCTTATATTTGTAAGGAAAGCACCTTACTGAGCGTTCCTTACATAGCAGTTTTAAAATGGCATCGCTCTGGCCTTCTGTTTTCTCCATCTTCATGGAGATCATGTCGCTGTCCAGGTCCCATTCTAAGCTAGAAGGTAAGTGCTTCTGAGTTTGCACTTGATATTGGCTCTCCTTCCTTATACTCTGTTCCTCCAGTATCTGGGGAGACCTGCCAGCCCTAGGCCTCTCTCTGCTTGCATGATCACATCTGAGTCAGGAGGCCTCCCCTCTGTTCACAGTCCCCTCACGCCCTGTCCTGGAGGCCTCTTTCTGCCCTTCCTGCAGGCAGTGTTGCAGAAGAACACCGTCTCAGCACTCGAGTCATCACTGTCCACTGCCAGGTACCTGCCAGCTTGCTTTCTCTTTGGCCATGAGATTGTCACATCAGCAAGGTCCAACCGGATGCTCTCCCAGTCTGGGTTGCCCATTCTACCTGATATCTACTTTCTTTCTGGGGACCTGTGTTGGAGAGCAACAACAAATGACCAAGCACTCCTCACTGGCCCTGAGAGCTTTAGTTGTGAGGACACATCTCTTTCAATTGTACCTGACTCATAATTCCCATGAGAAGTGTTTCAGAGTCAAGTGTTTTTATTCCTGGGAGACCCAGATCATGGCAACAGCAAAGTAAACTTGGATGGTTGATAATTGTCAGTCAAATTGACAAGATCTACAATCACCCAGGAGACAGACCTCCAGTTTTTAGAGTGGTTTACCTGAGGTGGGAAGATACACCCTGAATGTGGGCAGCTCTGTTCCAAGAGCTGGTGACCTTGGACTGAATACAAAGGAGAAAGTGGGCTGAGCACCAGCATCCCCCTCCCTCTGCTTCCTGAGTGGGAAGGCAATGTAACCAGCCACTTCACACTCCTGGTGTCATGTATATGCATATATACATATGAGTGTATATGTGCATGGATGTATATGCTTATGTGTATATGTATATGTATGCCTATATGTATGTGCATATGTATATGTATGTATGTGTATATGTATATGCATGTATATATGTATATGTGTATGTGTGTATTGCATATGAATGTATATGTGCATGCATGTATATGCACATATGTCTGTATGCTTATGTATATGTGTGTGCATGTGTATGTACGTGTATATGTGTATATGCATGTGAGTGTATATGTGCATGTATGTATATGCATATGTATATGTGTACATGTGTATATATATGTGTGTGTGAAAGTGAGTGTGACCAGCATACAAATATTGTTTTGATTGTGAGTTATGGTCAAGTTGATGTTTGACAGTCAAGGTCTGGGAGACCCAAAACTCTATGTTTCCCTGCAGCTGGGCTCCTTTAGGTACAGAATGGGTTGTGGTCCTGTTGTAAGCTATCCAAGGGACAGTTCTTGAGTGTGCTCTGGTCTCTTGGGATGCCACAGCTACTATCTTCCCCCAGTGCACACTCTTGCTCTCCCACGACACTATGCTTTTTACACCTTGCTCAGCTGGCGCTGTGGGCTCTGCTGAGTCTGCCTGGCTGGAGCCGCAGTGGGAAGTTTTCACATCCGGGTGAGTGTTTTAGGGATTGGGCCCCTAGGCCAGAAGGGGTAAGGTCATAGTGTCCAAGATGGTACTGCTGCAGGAGATATGACATCCTGGGGGGGGGGGCGGGAGTCAGCTTATGGGGGAGGCAGGGAATGAACACAAAGTGGGAATAGCTGTACATGCTCGGCACCTCACTTCAGAAGAGCAAAGATGGACTCTGTGAGGAGGAAGGTGCATCAGAGGGCCATTCAATGTGGCACTTGACATGACACACCCATCGCAGACTGAAGGATCTAGTTAGAGCCTCAGAGACCAGTGAGCTGGCAGGCTACAGACTGCTTCTGTGTCTCAACATCTGCCTTACTGGCTTCTCCTCAGCTTAAAGCAAGTCCCTTCTTTTGCTAGGATCCCAGTCAGAGTTGCTTTGTCAATACAGAGTGCCATGGTTTACGGTAGAATGATTGCCTGAGCCCCACGTGCTCCTCGGAAGCCCCTGTGGTGGTCTTTGGACTTCTCATATGAGAAAGGCTTTGGGAAGTCTGCGTCTGACCTCCAAGATGCATCCCCATTTATCCTTCAATGCTTTCCAAAGTGACCAATCTGGAAAACCAAGCAGACAGAGGATTCTTAGCTCTGGCTGCAGGTGAAGAGTCTAGTCCTGTGTGCCACCCTGAAGCAGGCCTGAAGAAACAGTACTCTGGGACTAGACTGGGCCTGGGCCTGGGAGTGGCCACTACAGGTACAGCAGGTCCTGTGGTTCTCTGTGTCCCAGGCTCAGGAGCCTGTCTTTACCCCATCTACCCTGGGCTTGCTTAAGACATCCTCACTTAAGTTAGTAATTAGCACTGCGTCAACCCACTCTGTTTGTTTACACACCTTCTTTGCTTACCCAAACTACCTGCTCCTTGGAAGCCAGAGATAATACAGCCTAGTCTTTTATTTCCCCATCGCAGCGGGAGATTGTACACAGTAGGTGCTAATTAAACATTTGCTTTATTGAAATGGAAAGCCTTAGTGGAGGGTTCTCCTTTCTCACTATGAACTGTTCCTTCTGCCTTTGAAGTTGCATTCAAGAGCCTGGGTGATAGAATCCATGAATCATGAGCCCGAGTTAGCTCTGTCTCTTCATGCGGAGAAGGAGCTTTTAAATAGCTGTGCCACCCATTCTCACACTGGCTGCTTTCCTGGGAAGATAGCTCTGGTAGAAACCATATCCCTTGCTGGAAAGGTGGGTGGATGCTGAGTGGAGCAGGGGAAGGAAGAGGTGTTCAAACGCCAGGAGAACAGGATGCGCTGAAGTAATTGAAGGGCCAGGGTGGTGGCTGTGTCTCCCCACTCAGTTAAATGACTAACACAGCGATTAGCTAAATGGAACATCCTGGAGAGGATGTCCTGGCCAGCTGCAATGGTGGGCAGCAGGGCCTGCTGGCTATGGCTGTCACACAGGCCAGGCCATGGGGGTGGGGGACAGGTAATGGCTTGGGACAGGGCAGTAGACATTAGAGTGAAGTTGGAGTGCAGGATGCAAACCCTGGCTCAACCTTGCACTTCTCACTTCTGCAAGTCAATGTCTCTACCTCCCTGGGCATTTGATGGGCAGCCTCCAAAGACCCTTTCATTGGACACTTTGGTTCTTCTAGGTCCAGGCATTATCTAGTTGAGAAAGACAGACAGTGAGGGAACAAGATTCTGAAGCTGAGGGTACAGCCTAGGGAGGCCTCAAGATGACACAGCCCTGTGGGAATCTCTAAAACAATCTTGGGAATGTAAATGGAGCCCAGAAGTCTCACATCATTGGGGTAGCCAATTCTCTACTTTTTTCCTAATCTTTCAATGTACACAGCTATTGAGGATATTGATGGAAATTTTCTTTATGTGTAAATGGTAGGCCACAGTGAGGTTGAAGGTTGTATATCTTCACACACAAGCACACTGTGGCAGCCTGTGGTCCAACAAAGAGGCTTGCTATCAAGATAGAGCTGTAGAATAAGATGCTGGACGTGGGCAGGTAGTGTTCACATTCAAATAATACATGGTTTGTGAGAAAGGGAGATTTTGTGTAAATGGTTTGAAAGAATCTAGGTTCTCCTTAATCACGTTTTCTCTGAAAAAGGTTAGATCAGGGCAGTTCTCTAACTCAGTATCTTCCAGACCTGCTGGACAGTGATAGGCTTGCATGAAAACACTCCAGGGGCTCCAAAGTTTATGTCTTTTAAAAAGACACATGTCCCAATTCACACAATTAATATAGTCTTTTGGATACATGTTCTAAGTAGAAATCGGCAAGATAAGGGGCTGGAGAGATGGCTCAGGGATTAAGAGTGTTCTCTCAGCAATCATGAAGACCAGAGTTTGTATTCCAACACCTACGTGTCAGGTCACATATCCCTGCAAATTTTGTAACCCTGGACCAGCAGGGAGGGTTGCCAAGGTGACAAAACATGGGACTTAGGTTCAGAGAGAGGACTCAAAACTAAAAAGCAGAGGCTGATAGTGGAGGACAATCTATCGCCTTTTTTGACCACCACTCTCCTGCACAGGCACACACACACACAGCTGCATACACATGGGCACACGCACACACAAATTATTTAATACAATGCAATAAATCAATAAAAAGAATAGCATGATAAAATATTAGATGTTGAGATCTTATAGATAGGTAAGTTCAAGGTCAGGGGTTCACATGGTAGAGAGGGTCAAGACAGTTGTCCCAAGGTATTGAGCCCCTCAGTCACTTAGATCCCCTGAAGACTCCAGCAGCCAAGAGCTCAGCTGAGAATGTGTCCCGACATGATCATTTATTATACAGCACATATCTGCATTTCTTGGAAAGCAACTTAAATATTAATGGTTACTTTAAAAGCTGATAAACTATTTATAAAGAGAAACTTTTTTTTTTTTTTTTTTTGGCACACCTATTACAGGTTACTTCAAGAATTTTGGTAAGAAGTATCTGTGTGCATACTGATGGTCTCTGACAAATGATGAGATTGTGTCCTGAAAGACCCACTGTGACTCTAAGTTAAAAACAAAAAACAAAAACACGTCTAATACTGTTAACCCACAGAACCTCTTGGCTTAGCCTGATCCACCATAAATGTACTCAGAACACTCCCAGTGAATGACATCTGGGCAAAATCAACTCACACAAGCCTATTCATAATAAACTGTAGAATAATACACACAGTGGGCTGCAAGCCGCGGCTGCTGTGGGAACCTCACAAGAGAGCGATGTAAATATTGCTAGCCTGGGGACAGATCAAAATTCAAATTTCAAAGTACACTCACTACTGAATAAGTTTCACTTTCACACCACAGAGAAGCGGAAAAATCCTGTGGAGCCATTGTGGATTGGGACCATCTGTGCATTATCTGTTTCCTGGGGCAGCATAACAAAGTAAATGCAGACTAGAGCATTCAAGAACAGGCATTTACACCTGCCAGTTCCAGAGGCCAAGGTGTCCAAGGTCAAGGTTCCGCTAGACAGGTAGGTTTCACTCCAAGGTCTCTCTCCTCTTACTGTGTGGTGGTTGCCATCTCCCTGTGTGCTAGCATGACCCCCTTTTTGTGTGTACTTGGAGAGAAATGAAACTCTCTCTTGCAAGGGCAAAAGTGCCACTGTGGAGCCACTCCTGCGCACCTCATCTGACTCTGGTTATTCTCACAAGCTCCATCTCCAGAAACCCTTCACACTGAAGGTTAGGGATTTCCATGTAGGACATTTGAGGGGATGCCAACCTTTAGCCCATTAGCATGCTTTTTTAAAAAAATTATTTATTTATTCCCTTTACAACCCAACATCAGTCCTTCCTCTCCTCCCAGTACTCCTCACACAAGTCCTCCCCCCATTCCACCTTCCCCTTCTCTTTTGAAAAGGGGAATCCCCACTCTGGGTATCACTCCTCCACTAACACCCCCATCTCCCCACCCCCACCCCCACACATCATGTCGCTATGGGACTAGGCACATCCTCTCCCACTGAGGCCGAACAAGGCCATTTAGGGGCGCAGGATCCACAGGCAGGCAGACAACCCGGCTCAGGGACAGCCCCTGCTCCAGTCGTTGGGGCACCCACATGAGGACTAAGCTGCTCATCTGTTATATATGTGCAGAGGGCCTAGGTCTAGCCCGTGCTTGCTCTTTAGTTGGTGATTCAGTCTCTGGGAATCAAAGACCTCAATGTAAAGCCAGATACACTAAAATCTAATAGAACAGGAAGTGGGGAAATAGCCTTGGTGTTTTTGTTGTTTGTTTTTGTTTGCATAAAGATATATACTCCTGATATATATTTGCTTAGGTGATAAAATTTTTTTCAGGATATTCTTGAAAGCCATAGCATCAAAATCAGGAAAACCTGTTTGGCACCAGGGTCACCAGTGAATTGAGTAGATCCAGAATTGAGGAGAACTTCAAGATGTCTCCAGTCTGTCTTGCAACTGGTGGTGTCAGTGCAACTGTAGAGCCAGCTTTGTGGAGCCTCTGCCTCCCTCCTCCCCAGACCACCTCAGCAAATCTGAGACCAGTATACACTTAAGCAAGTTGGATGAATTCTAGAAGGCAACACGGAACTTTTATTCTGAAATGTTGGCTCAGCTCCTGGCCCAGGGCAACATTCTCAAACCTAGGAGGTATCATTCTCCTACCTCAGGTTCACAGAGTTCAACACCCACAGCTGTTCCTGTGTCTTGACTTCATGCCAACATGGCAAGCTAGTTCCCTAACTGTGCCCATTAGACTGTGCCTCTCTATGGCCCCTCTCCCGGCTGGGGGACTGGAGAGTATCACCCAGCACCTCCTTGTGCCTGAGGCTGTTGTCTGGAGAACTTGAGACAAGATGTTCTTCTGGTCTTGGTCCTGTGAGATTCCCAGGCAAGAGCTCAACCCTCTGCTGCCTCAAAAAGCCATCTGGTCTTATTGCTTGCCTTCCTGCTTAGAGGGCTTCAGGGAAGCTTCCTAGAAACCTTGGTATTGCCCAGGGTGGTTCTGGTGCTCTCCTTGGTGGCTCTGAGTCCCTTGTTTGCTGGCGCCTTGGAAAGGGAGATGAGAAACCAGATTGGATCTGGAGTCCTAGTTCAGTAGCTTGCAAAGTGCTGCCTGGTGTCAGGGCCAGAGAAGGTTCCAGTCTTGGCTTGTAACCTGCTCACTATGGACTAAATATGGAAAGGCAAAAAGGTTGAATTCAGACTTAGAGGAAGTCTAAATGTAGACTGGCTATGCATGTGTGCAGGGGAGAAGAGTAGACAGAGTGTCCCAACCCTCGTGCCTCTCTGGAGCATCCATGTCCCTTCCTACTCTGTGGCTCCCTTTCCCTGTCCCTTCTCCACTCCCTCACTGCAGCAGCCTCTGGTCCTTTGGTTCTTGTGGGTCCCTAGCAGAAGCTCAGGTCATTTAGAGTCTGTAGACCAAAATATTCCTCAAGCAATGGTCCTTGTCTAACTTCTAGAGCACCGCCCAATCCCTTGACTCAGTGCCCCGGGGGCAACAGGGCTTCTGCTCTGCTGAACAGTGTTCTACAGAAGACCTTGTCTGAGAGAGGTGTCTAAGAGGGAGAGATGAAGGAAAAGGCAAGAAAGGAAAAGTGAGGGGAGACAAGGAGACAGTAGGGAGAAGAGAAGAAAGGAAGGAAAGAAGCAGGGGAAGGAGAGGAAGGAGGAAGAGGAGGAGGAAGAGGAGGATGAAGAGGAGGATGAAGAGGAGGAGGCAGGAAGGAAGGGAGGTAGAAAGAAGGGACTGAGAGAAGGTGGAAGAGGAAAGAGGAAGGAAGAAAGGAAGAGAGGAAGGAAGAGAGGGAGGGAGAGAAAAAGAGATGGAGGAACAAATAAGCATTTTCTTGGTCTTCTTGGAACCTCAGTCTCATCTCTGCGGACACTCTGGTGTTGTTTCCTTTGGGAGCTGGGGTAAAGCATGCAGAGGGGCTAAAGCTTCTCAACCAGGATTTCCCCCTCAGACTGACTCTGCATGTTCTGGAAGCCCTCTGTCAGGTTCCTCATAATTTCAGCAGACACTCACGTGCACCAAGAGAAGGGAAGACACACCATCTTTCTGGGCTCTGCCCTCAGAAGACAAGGCATCACTGGTGTTCCCATGACTGTCCCATGGATCCCCCATCCACTACAGGAGACCCCCTCTCAGACTGTCACCATCGCAGAAGAGACAACAGGGCACAAAGAGCACATGCAATCTCCCATGGGGATTACACAACATAGTAGCTCTTCAGCACCCTATTTCCTTGTGTGTGTGTGTGTGTGTGTGTGTGTGTGTGTGTGTGTGTGTGTGCGTGCACGCATGCTTACTGCAGACAATGTAGTCAAACTTTTAAAAATGTTGGCTTTATCATTGAAAACTATGATGTCATTTTGGTGTGGTTAGGAGATACAAACAGGAAGATACTGCGTTCTGGAGTCAGTTTTTCTCTGTATTCTGTCCTGCTTTATGCTAAATATGCAAGGAGTGTTTCTTCTCTAATAACAAAGCCCTTGAATCATGCCTTAAACATGGTGTCAGTGTTAAAAGTATTATTCTCATCTGGGGAAGAAACCTACAATTTCAGAACTGTAATGCAGGCCTGAGGCAGTGGAATTGATTTTCTTGTCAGAATGATGCCCCATTCTGACGGTGCTTCAGGCGGACTGTGGAATAAATAAGGTTTCTTCTGTGCCTTTCTCACAAAAATACATTGCATTTAAATTGTGCTTCTAGGATTCAAAGCACTTAACGTGCTTCATACCCACCCTTCAGCTTCAGTGGCTATAGATTATGTCTCTCACTTTAGAGTTGAGGAAATGGAGGTCCAGAGAGATGGAGTTACTTGCCTGCTCTTAAAACAGAAGTGTAGACCTGCATGTGAGATTTAAAAGCCCATGTATTATTTTACTGCCTAGAGATTTGCAAATGCTATCTGCCCTGGATTTTTGCTTAATTTGGGGGATTTTATTTAATTTTTTAAAAAAGTGTGTGTGTGTGTGTGTGTGTGTGTGTGTGTGTGTGTGTGTGTGTGTATGGTGTCCGTCCTTGTGTTTGTAAGTTTAGGTGTCTTCAGAGGCCAGAAGAGAGTGCAGGGCCTCTGGAGCTGGAGTTACAGGGAGTTGTGAGCTACCACCAAGACTGTTGGGTCCTTTGCAAGAGCAGTCTGTACTCTTTACCTCTGAGCTATCTCTCCAGACCATTTAGGTGTATTTATGCATCCAAATTTGTGCTGCATAGCCTCTGACCCTCTGCTTTTCACAGATGGCTGTCATTTTGACCCGTGAGCTGTCTTTCCTAGACTGATAGGTTAAAATTGCAGGGCTTCTTCCTCCCAAGGGTGTTTTATACTGAGAACTTTGCAAACCCTGATAGCCTTACCTTTCCTTATTGTTCCTTACTCTGTTTTTAAGCTGCAAAAGGAACAGCCCTTAGCTTGGTAGTGACATTCTAAACAGGGTCAGAGCTGCAGGTCCTTGCTAGCCCAGAGAGTCACAATGCAGCCTGTTGTGGAATGGCATCCTCTGGCATGACATGGTCACTGCCTTCATGAACTCTCAGTATCTATGGTTACCCACACAAGGACTGTGGGACAAGACTGGACCCATTGATGTTCTCTTATAGCTTAACTGGGGGGATATAGACTATTTTCTTCAGTGATATAGCTGCCTATAAGTTGTCCATGGTCCTGTGAGTCGTCAATCTCGCTAGTTCACCGAGCTAGACTTGGGATTGTTTTCTTTCTTCATTTGTTTCTATCATTAGTGTTCTATATGGGTAAGACATTTATTGATGGCTTTTTAGAAAAGGTAAGACAACACAGCTTGGTGATGCTGAAGCAGTTACCCATCTGGATCACTTGTGTTTACTGAGGCCCTACTAAGTGTCCCTATGCAACCAGACTTCCATCTACCTTGTACTCAACAAGCTGGATAGAAGAGCACTTTAAGACAGATTTGTAAAGTGGATATTTCAAATCACTTCTCATGTCCTGGTAATTTAAAATTGTGATTTTTCTCACAATAAATATTCTTAAATCCCTACAGGCTTTGGGATGACCACTTTGCCTAGAACTGAGGTACTGTTGGGTACAGAACTTTCCAGCACTGAAAAGGAGGGTGCTTGGCCAAAGTAGGACAGGACTGAGGCCCAGGCTGATGAGTGTTCATTCTGAGAGTCCCATTCCAGAGCATACATCCTTCTGAGAGTTAATGTTAGTTTCTTGTGGCTACCCTTTACCCTTGACACAATGAAGCCTGTCAATCATACGACCCACAAAACTAAGTTTAGAAGGGTTTGTTGAATGTGAAGCTGAGCTAAAGACTCTTTTGTAAATATTTGCATCCTGTAGTGGGCTGAGGGTTACTCCAGAGTCAAGTCCGGTGGGATCCACCAATGTGACCTTATTTGGAGATAAGGTCTTTGCTGACGGGATTGAGCTGAGGGTTGGCTAGTTACTTTTCTGTTGCTGTGGTAAAATGCCTGAGAAAAGAATTTTCCAGGGAGAAAGAATTAATTTTGGCTTATAATTCTGGGGTCTACAGTTGGTTGTTGCTGGAAGCCATGATGTCAAGAGCCGGCTGGTTTCATTGCATCCACACCCCAAAAGCAAAGAGTAGGCAGGAAGTGAGACTGGGCTATAAAACCTCAAGGCCCACCCCCTGTGACTCACTTCCTTAAGTAAGGATCCATCTCCTAAAGATTCTACAGTCTTCCCAAACACTTCTACCCTCTAGGGACGGAGTGTTGGAACCCACAAGTCTAGTGGGGCACATGTTACACTCAAAGCCCAATGGTGGTTCCTGAAATCAATATCACTATTCTTTCTTTAAGTAAGGGAGCTTTAGACACAGGGAGGGACAAATATAAGAGAAGGCCATGTGAAGACTAAGCCAGAGACAGAGCTCAGGGAACTAGAAGAGGCAAGGATGGGTTCTCCTCAGGAGCCGTTGGTGAGAACGTGGCCCGCTGGCACCTGGATGCTGCGCTGGACTGGTCCAGAGCTGAGTGGGTAGGCTGCTGCTCACTCTGTCTGTGTCCGTTTGCTAGAGCAGCTGCAGGAGATTATTGCACACACACACACACACACACACACACACACACACACAATTCCCTCTCCCATTGTCCTCTCTTCCTCTCCCCTCCACCCCAAGCCCTTCACCTTCTCAAGTCCCACTCTTACTTTCGTGAATGTGTGAGCATGTGTGTGTGTTCCCCCGAATTCACTCAGGATTGCCTGAATGAGCATAGGACCATGGTTATTTGATGGTGTAGAGGCAATGAACATAGGGATGAAGAATGTGACTCCCCTCTCCTTGCTCCTTCAGGAGGGGCGGAGCTTTATAAGCCCCTCCCCTTTCATGATAAACAGTTGATCGCCCCTGTCCTGTGCTGCTGGCCCCTGCTGCTGTGAGTTCATGGGTGCAGTCGTCATGCCACACCCAGAAGACAGTCATTCACGACAGGACACTCTGGTTCTGCATTCTTTCTTCCTCCTCTTCCTGGATGTTTCCTGAGACTGCTTTTTTTTATCCCCGCTCCCTCTTCACTTCTTTATTTCTTTTGACAGGGTCTTGTGTAGCCTATGGTGACTTCAAATTCACTAAGTAGGATGAGCTTGAACTTTTAACCCTCTTATCTCCACCTATTGACTTCTGGGACTACAGGTGTGAGCTACTACTACTCCTGGTTTATGTGGTGCTGGGGATCAAAGTCAGGGCTCCCCATCTGCTAGGCAAGCACTCTATTATCCGAATGTATCCAGCTCCTCCTTTTCTTTTCTTTTCTTTTCTTTTCTTTTCTTTTTAATTTTAAGTTACCAAGTGGTAATGTGAAGAGGAATTTGTAGCTACTGGGAAAGTGTACCTCAGTGAGTTTGTAGAGATTCTGTGCTTTCTTTAACTGTGTGAAAAGCTTTTAGTAATAAAAGCCTGTTGCTTTTACGACTCCACCCCACAGAGGTCAAAGCCTGGGTTTTGTGTTGGTTCTCTTGTCTTGTTAAATTCCTTTTTGAATAGAGGAAGCCTATGGCCTGAACAAGAATTGATTTTGACTATTTATTGACCAAGTAGTGAATATAAATAGCATGTTGACTGTTTCTTTCCTTCCTCCCGCCCTCCTCCCTCCCTCCCTCTCTCTCTTCTTTCTCCCTCCTTCCTTCTCCATCTCTACCTTCCTTCCCTTTCTCCCTCTCCCTCTCTCTTTATCTCTTTCTCTCTTTCTTGCTTTTTAGACAGACTCTCATCATGTAGCCCAAGCTTCCCTGGAATTCACAATCCTCCTGCCTCAGCCTCCTGGGTGCTGGAATTCTATGCACTAGTTTTAATTGCATCAACTTAAGGCTTGAGGAACATCATTATGACCTCCGAATGGAGAAGAATCCAGCTCATCATGTGGCACTGCGGCTGCTCAAGAGCTGTGCCACTGTGTGCATGTATGTGTGGGCAGGGAGTGGAGTGTGTGAACGTATGTATGCTTGCCTGGCAGCATGTGGAGGCCAGAGGTTGAGAACAGTCTGGATGGCTTCCTTAATTTCTCTCCACCTCATTGTTTTGAGACAGGGCTTCTCATTGGGTAGAGCTCATGATGTTTTTCTGGACTGGCTGACCAGCCAGCCTCTGGCATCTGTTCTTTTTTGCCCTCTTGCACGGTATTACAGATGAGCACAGTGTTTACCTGAGTGCTGGGGATCTGCACACAGGCCCTCATGTGACATGTCACTTGCTGAGTGGTCTCTCCTGGCCCGCATGTCACCGATGTCCTCTGAGTTCATTCTTTTCACTTGACTGGATTGGGGATTCTGGTGTTGGAAACCAAGTGGATATCTCAAGGTGCTTTAGTCTCTCATCATTCTTAGTCCCACCCATTCTCATTAAGTCAAACTCCTGGAGGATGCCAGCAGTAGTGGTTTGAATAGGAATGGCCCCCCATTGACTTGTGTATTTGAATGCTTGGCCCATAGTGAGTGATACTATTATGTGATGTGGCCTTTTTGGAGTAGGTGTGACCTTGTTGGAGGAAGTGTGTCACTCTGGGGGCAAGGCTTTGAGGCATTGTATGCTCAGGTTCCACTCCATGAAGAAGAGAGTCTCTTCCGGGTTGCCTGTAGAACTCTCAGCTCCTTCTCCAGCATCATGTCTGCCTGCGTGTTGCCATCCCCTCCCCCACCATGATGATAATGGACCAAACCTCTAAAACTGTGAGCCAGCACCAATTAAATGTTTTCTTTTACAGGAGTGGCCTTGGCCATGGTGTCTCTTCACAGCAATGGAAACCCAAGCTAAGATACTGTCTTCTTACTTTTATAAGGCCGTGAAGAGTGATATGACCTAGACATGTTAGAAAACATTTAATTTAGGTTCATGGTTCTAGGGGATAAGAGTCCATGAACATCATGGTAGGGAACATGGCAGCAGGCAGGCTGGCATGATGGCAGAATAGTAGCTGAGAGTTCACATTTAATCCATAAGCAAGAGGCCAGAGACCTAACTAGGAATGGCATGGGCTTTTGAAACCCCAGAGCACACCTCCAGTGACAGACCTCCTCCAACAAGGCCACACCTAATCCTTCCCAAACAGTTCCAACTATTGAGGACCAAGTGTTCAAACTCACAAGCCTGGGTGGGCATTATTCAAACCATGCCTTTGGCAAAGTCGAAATTCACGATAAAGGAACTATTTATATCTACAAATGAAAGAAGACCAAGAATGCAATCCATCAACCTCAAATATGGGCAGATACAGGTAGAAACTGCCCTAGAAAGAAAGGGAAGGTGTTAGCATTGCTCTATTTATTTATGCAGGAAATTTATGTCAGGGCACGTGTGTGGAGGTCGGAAAACTTTGTGGGATTGTTTCTCTCCTTCCACCTCTATGTGGCTCTCAGGGATATAACTCAGGTCTCCAAGTTTGTGTGGCAGGTGCTTTGTGCACTGACTCATGGAAATTTTGCTAGGATTGTCCATGAAAGCGACATACTCTCTTCTAGGAGTCCAAAAGCAAATGGCTCCTCCTTCCATGTGCCTTATCTGGCAGTGTTTATAGGGAGCACTTCCCTGGGCTAGTGAAGGGTGTGCCAGGAGAGAACACTGTCCACCAGGAGGTTTCACTTCCTGTATCTATTGCTCTGCTTTTCAGAAGCAAGTTTGTATTACTTTTGTGATCAGGAAAAGCAATAAAGAGAAATTATTTCCTTAGGGCACAAATGTTGGGAAAGAATAAAAGTCCTTTAGAAAACAATTTTTGGAAAGCCTTATAAAAAAAATCAGGGAGGCTTCTGCTGCTAGGTGGTTGCCAAGGAACTGAAGTTTCTAATAGAATCTGCTGAGCAGTGATGGATGGGCGGAAGACAGCGCCATTCCCCTCAAAGGGCAAGGGAACATTCTTTCCTTCCGATTGGAAGTCATCCAGGAGGAAGTTCAGGGTTAGTGCATCAGAACACCATGAGAGGGGTCAGGCAGCAGTAGACAGACACAGCAGAGACCCTGTGAAGCATGGTGGCATGGAGCAAGACCCAGTGCAAACACTGACAGGCTATATGTCACTACCATCCTGCAGGGTCAATACAGCAACAGAGAAGGAATAAAGGGCTGGATAACGACTTCTTTCCCCCACTCCTACAACTAACTGCAGGTTTGGGATTCACATCTATGCGTGACCCCAAAGATGAGGCTCTGGCTAGTCAATTTGACACAAGCTAGAGTCACTGGAAAGTAGGGATCTCAATTGAGAAAAATCCCTCCATCCGATGCAGCTGTAAGGCATTTTTCTTAATTAGTGATTGATTGGGGATGGCCCAGCCCATTGTGAGACTACTGCTGGGCTGATAGTTCTGGGTTCTATAAGAAAGCAGGCTGAGCAAGCCAGAGGAGCAAGCCAATAAGCAGTACTTCTTTATGGCCTCAGCATCAGCTTCTGCCTTCAGGCTCCTGCCTTGTTTGTGTTCCTGTCCTGACTTCCTTCATGATGGAAGTGTAGGCCAAATAAACCCTTTCCTCTCCAAGTTGCTTTGGGTCACGGTGTTCTGTCACCTCAGTAGAAACCCTGACTAAGACATAAGGGAATCTTTCCACTACACCAGCCTTGCTCTGAAAGAGAAATCTGTGCGAGATGGAAAACTTCCGGGAACAGCTCAAAGGATCAAGTTATAGAGGTTACTCTAACAGTCATGGGCAATAAGCTCCGCCCTCTGCAGTTCACACAGCTTGTCTTCTGGGCTCTGGTTACCTCCACTCCACTGCTGTTGCTGGTTTTGGTGCTTGTCTCATGGTACTGGCATCTCCAAAATGCTGGGATCTTCTGCTGCCACTGGGGTCCATCTTTACCAGTAGCCTCTCCTGGGCTCTTTTTAGTCACTCCAGTTCTGCCACACAATCCCAGGCCTTTGAAGGAGCCTAGAAGACTGTGAGTGGATCCTAGACATGGCACACCTAGTTATTCACACAGTTAGAGTTTGTTTTTTTGATTTGTTCTGGTTGTGACCATTATGTGGGAGTGTAAACCAGGTGTAAGAGGTAGCAAGCTTAGTTTTTGTCATTAACTGGTTCCCAATTCACAGACTCAGCTTCAGCCTTTGAACTTGAGCTACCCTTCTTGCTAGTGGGGTTCATGGGCCAGGAGGTTTTAGACATTGTTGACCCCTGACGACGCAGCTCACAGATTTCTCTGGATGTAGTGGGGTTTTCCCAGTGTGCAGAGAGCCAGAAGGGAGCTGTGGGTGGGTAGAGATGGCTGTCTTCCGGGTGAAAGCATGAACATTAGAAGATGTGAGGATCTGACTGAAGAGCTTTGGAGTAAGCCACGCAGCTGAAAACAATCTGCCTCAAAGCCATTTGGAGAAAGCAAAGTGGCCCGTGGTCCCATCTGGGAAACAACAGATTTGTCGATGGAAGTCCACCACACGACTTGGAAAATTAGTAATTCCCATGCAGCACAAAGATGGTTTTGCAACAGATTTTTTGGGGGGCAACTTTCCTACCCAGTTGTTTCCCTCGTGTTTTTTAATTGAAGCGTCTCACTTGTGTCATCCAGTGGGTTATCCTGAGTTCGGTGGAGATAGAGGGAGATGGGACGCTGAAGCAAAGAGGCTAGATTGTAGATGTTGGGGGACCAAACCCAGGGACTTGAGTGACAGATCAGTGCATGTCAAGGACAGCTTGGGTTTAAGGGTCAAGTGGTCAGAACAGACTGTTTCAACAACTGTGGCTTTTGAAAGCCTTGGATTTTTGTCTCTCATGGGTAGTATCTTTGCAGAGGAGAGCACCTGACAGCACCTACATTCAGGATCATTGCAGGCTTTGGCAAAGTCACCTGTTGCCCTTCTAAGTTATGGGGAAAATGCAAGGGGCTGATAGCAGGCCTGGAAACTGGATGGACTTAACTGTGAAATCCCATGTAATTGGGAAGCCCTGGCTGACTCACACTGCTTACTGCCCTGTCCTCTCCTGCCACATAAACCTGTACCCCAGCCAGCTACATTTGCAGGCCCTCACCCTGTCTGGATGCCATCAGCTGTCTCAGGAGCTATGCACGCTGTGTGCCACACACGTTGTGCTTGGTACATTGTATAGACCTTTGATTTTTGTTTATTTTGATCCGGTGGATTATAAACTCTTTCATCATGTGATCTCCCATGGATGGAAGGGTTCATTTTCTTGGAGGAAAAGCTCAGAGGTTAAATACCTCTGGGTCTGTATCAGAGAAATACGTGCTAGGAGGATGAACCCATGCTGCTTTTGCAATGGTGGGAAGATATTCCCATGGGCCAGGGCTAAGGTGACCTAGTATGGGCAACAGTTATATGTTCTTTGAGAAGCTCACACAGCAGAGAGAAGGTGTCTGTTAGACTCTGCAATGTGCAGTGGCGTTTTTATTAGTTGTTTCTTTCTTTGCAGACAAACTGTGCATGATGACACAGCTCTAAAGTGTTGCTAGTCACTGTCAGATCCTACAGTCATAGCCTGGACTGGGTTCATATTCTTCCTTTTCTTCCTCTGGGAGGCACATGGCTACTGCTGCTCCTACCTTATGCATCACACAACTCCTCCTGGTGTGACATGTGTCTGTCTCTTCTCTCAGGAAATTTCCAATGTATCAGGAGTCAAGTCTGTCACCTCTGGATGGAGTTTTCTTCACAGGCTTCCCTATTGTTATTGAGATACCTGTCCAGGTAAACTCCCAGAAGGGTTGGAATGGTGCAGCCCTCTGCTTCCCAAAGGCACCTGTTCCAACCACATGCTAAAACAGAATGCTGTTTGCCTGAACTCGCCTGTGCTCTGTGGAAGTCAGCTATGAACGATACATACGGAGGGACTCAGTCATATTTATACACAGGACTGCGGGGAAGCTGCATCTTCACAGTATCTCATGTGTTTACAGAAAACACACATATGGCTGGGTGCTGTGCTGAATATATATGACACATCTCTATTTCTATTCTGTGTCTACATTTAAAACTTTAGATTACTGAAGCTGAAATAAGAGAGGACATTTTTTAACAAGCAGGTTCCAGTTCTTCATTTTGAGTGAGGAAAGCAAAAATCTGCAAGGAAAAAAATTGGAAATAAGAATTAACCCACGGGAGTGAAGCTGCTTGGGGACACAGCCACACGGCACTTGCCCCAGCAGGATCCCTCCCCTCTTCTTCTCTCACTCCTCTGACCCCTTGGAATCACATCTGTTGGTGCATTCATTACTTTTATTGTTTCAGTGACTAAATGTTTGACCAGAAACAAACCAGAAGGGAGGAAGCTTACAGTTTGAGGAGATATAGTCCATCACTGTGGGGAAGACATCACAGCAGCAGGATGAGGTGGCTGGTGATACTAGGGTCACATCGAGAAGTGGACAGGAAGTGGAACTGGGCTTTAGAACCTCAAACCCTCCCTCCTGTGACCTACTTCCTGCAGCAAGACTCTACCCCTTAAGGGTTCCACAACTTTCCTTACTTAGTCACTTTTCTATTGCTGTGCTAAGAAACCATGACCAAGGCACTATTTATAGAAGAAAGAATTTACTGGAGACCTACCTTTCTAGAAGGTGACTCAGGGAACATGGCAGCAGGTAGGCAGGCATGGAGCTGGAGCTGAGAGCTTATATCATGATGAGAGAGAGAGAGAGAGAGAGAGAGAGAGCGAGCTATGGGCTTTCACCTCTATGCTCACCCCACAGTGATACAATCTTCTATACCAAGGTCACACCTCCTAATCCTGCCCAAGTAGTTCCACCAATTGGTGACCATGTATTCAGACATATGAGCCTACAGGGTCGTTCTTACCCATGCCATCCCACTTCTCCAACATCTCCAACATCTCTATCATCTGGAGTGTTTAAACACGTGGTTGGGGGGGCATTTCCCATTTAAACCACGGCACTTAGACTCCATTTCAGTTAGCATCAGGGTGGGTTTGGCAGAAGCCCAGAGGACAGATGGGAGAGGGGCTGGGGATATCTGTGATATCCCACAGTTGCTTTCACCCCACTCCCAACCCCACTAATAACACTCATTGGAGTTGGACTTAGCCTTGGTCTGTGGATTTTTCTGCTGGGATCTGATGTCTGCTTTATTTGAACCCCATAGCTGGCACAATCCTCACTCTGGTTTTGTTTTTTTTTTTTCTTAAGACATGACATTACCCCTGCTCCAGTCGACTATCTACTATTATAGCCCCTCCCCCCCCCAAGGACTGCAATAAATAGGAATTTATTTTTTATGGTTTTGGAGGCTGTATAGTCTAAGAACTTAGTTCTGGCTTCTAGCAAGAATCTTTGTGCTATGCCGTCCTATGATGGATGGTGGATAAATAAGTGTGTGTCTAAGAGAGGGGAGCAAGCGAGTTACCCGGAAGTCTACTCTTGACATAACCAACCCAATCCCTTGATAACTGTATTAATTCGTCCTTAATCACTTAATCACCACTTAAAAGGCCAGCTTCTTAACACTGTTATATGAGGAATTTGTTTCCAACAGGTGGATTCTGGGAGATATATTTGAGCCCTAGCAGCTCCTGATCATTTGCCTTGCTGACCTATATTATGGCCATAATCCTAATTGGATTCAGAGGGGTGCACAGCTCTGTTTCACAGTATGAGTAAAGGAAGAGTCATGCTTTGGATCCACTGCAGGCAAGAACATGCCATCTTGTCCTGAAGTGACAGCCACTGTAGGTCAGTACAGCTACCAGGAGCCTCTCTGTCCCCAGCAGACACCCTGTCACAATGCAATTTGCACGCTGGGACTGAGGGGTCTAGGGAGGGCATGTAAATCAGAGCTTTTCATTCTGGGTGGCTCACATCATGGTGGGAGAAAGGTCATCCTGTGGTCACACAGCCCCAGAACCATTCAGAGGACTGTGCGGGAGCTCTTCAGAACGGAAATGAAACGTCCTGGCTCAGAGTTACCAGGCCAGATGACATGCCCCACACAGTCACGACTTTATCTTTGAGGCCGAGAGCCATACAATGCATGTCCCAGGGATGAAGCCCCATCGCCCAGGGAGACAGAGGCCTTTTCTCTCTTAGGCTGGTGACTTCATTATGCATTCCCGGCTGTGGGTAGCACTGGGGAAAAACATCTTCCGCCAGTCCCTAACAATTCTGGGAAAGTAGATGAGAGAGAGGGTGCTGGACTAGACCTGGCAAGAAATGGGTGAGAGAGTGTTTTGGTGAAAGATTGCCACGCCAGTCATGTGGAGCTTGGGCCAGCCACAAAACACCCTCTGTGTGCTAGAGTCAGTGGGATGGGCTCTGGGTTTCTGTCACAGCTCCCCATGGGAGGAAATATAGATGAACATAGCCATAAAGAAAAGCCAGCTAGGGAGAGGGTGATTGAACCCTGGTCAAGCATCCACAAGATGTCCAATTGCAAGGGACAGGTGTGAGCTTTGGAAGCTCTGAGATTGTCCTCCTGTTTGAAAAGATGTCACACAGCCCACGTCACCCGATGGCCACAAGATCAAACTTTATAAAGTATATACCAGCCATGGCTGAAATAAAAAGGAGTCATCCACAGTTTAATCTGAGACATGCCTCATAAGCTGGTATATTTGGACATCTGGTCCCCAGTTGGGAGCACTGTTTCACGAGGGCTGGTTGATAGAGGTAGATCATTGGATGGACTTTTGAGGGTGAGGCAGCGGGCCCACCCCTGCTGCAGGTCCTTGGTTGAGAGATTGCTTCCATCAGATTGGCCTGTAGGCAAGTCTGTTAGGGGTATTTTCTTGATTCATGACTGATGTGGAAGCGACCCATGCCACCATGGGCAATGGTGTACCTGGTCAGGTGCGACTGGGCTATATAAGAAAGGTAGCTGAGCAAACTATGGGGAGCAAGCCAGGAAGCTGTGCTCCTCCGAGGTCTCTACTTCAGTTCCTGCCTCCAGATTCCTTCCCTGATGTCTCTCAGGGATGGTGTGTGGCCTGGGAGTTGTAAGCTGAAATAAACCCTTTCTCCTCAAGTTGCTTTGACCAGGCTTTTACCCCTGCAATAGGAAACCAAACTAGGGCAGGTGGCTTCAAAGAACTGGCTCTGATGTCTTCCACTCTGGTGCTTATTATGGTTTACTTCTCAGCATCTGGCAGGGGCAGGGTCCCAGTTTCCCTACTCCCTTCATGCCCAGTCAGCTAGCCTTTACTGTGTCATCTTGCAGAGAAGCACACGGTAGAAATCCCATGCTCTTCATTGCCAAGCCTTCTCATTTGTGGCTAAATCACGCAATGGTCAGTAGGACAGAGGATTATCAGAGCCACACACATGGCCTACAGAGAAAGATATAGGAGACAGTTGTCTATGTAAAGCAGAGTGTAACCCTCCACGTGCTTTTTAGGAGCCCAGAACTACACAGACAGGCTAGGCAGGTGTTGACTCCACCCACGTGGAGGAAGAGCCCTTCTAGGCATCTGCAACTATGTATATGTGTATTAGTTACTTTTCTTGTGGCTGTGACAAAGTATCTGACAGAAAGCAACTTGAGAAAGGGAAAGTTTATTTTATTTGTATAAAGAAGAGGTATAGCCCATCATGGTGAGGAATGCATGGTGGCTGGACTATGAAGCGAGCTGGTCACATTGCGTCTAATGAGGAAGCAGAGAGAGGTGAATGCTGGTTCTTAGCTAGCCTTTTTTTTTTATTCAGTCCATGACGCAATGATGGATTATTGCCAATAATTATCCTACCTTGATCAGTAGTAGGGCATACAGGAGCAAGCACCAAGGTGAGGTCCATACCCTGCTAGAGGGAGTCTTGTCTGAAATCCTAGTCCTAGTGTGAGCCGTGTGAGGTGGTCACGTTCCTCTTTTGGCACATCTCTTCTGTAAAGTGCATGTGATCATTTTCTATGGCTGCTGCTTTCACTAAGGTGTTCAGAGAAACAAGAGGTGCACATGGCTGCATCCACCATGTTCCTGTGCATCCTCAGGAGCCTGTTTCTGGGTGCCCTGTAGATACCCAAATCCACATGCTCAAGTCCACCAGACAGTATGTACATGTTACTTATGTGCTGCTTTCTGAAAATTTTGTATCATCTGTGGCAAGGAGGCCATGTAAGCAGATGCTGGAGATGCCTGTGTTCAGGCCAGTCATAATCTCTTTCTCAGTGTTTTAATCTACAGTCGGTTGGAATTGTGCGTGTGGAATCTAAGAATGCAGCTGTCTGACTGTGCATACACATAGGAGTCTTATGAATACTCTTTTTAACTAAAAAGATAACTTACGGGCTGATGTGATGGGTCAGTGGGTACAGGTACTGAGGTTAACCCCTGGGTTTCCTGTGGCGGGAAGAGAGAGCTAGTTCCTGTGAGTTGTCTTGCGCGGTCCACGTGTACCATGGCTCATGCATGCCTCCAGACATATATGTACATACATACACACCAAATAGTGCATCCACATGACAATTGAGTTTTTGTTTGTGGTTTTAAACACTTAGAGTGTACCTATGATCTTGTCTCTTTCATTTTTTTGTTTTGAGTCTAAACTTACAGCTGCATACAGATGTAGTACATTTCTTCTCATAGTCCACCTTTGTGTTGGTTATTTGACTCACCTCTCATTTGAGTTTCCAGTTTCTGCTGCTGCTGATTTCCAGTGGATGGTTTTGCATGCGTCTATGGCTTTCCCTGGGATCCGGAGATACAACATAGATCATCACACTGTATAGACACAACAAAAACATTCTCCAAGATGCCTGGGATAATTTCTCTTCCCAACAGCGATCTAAGAGAAGACAAACCCCGGCAAGTGAGGTGGCTCAGCAAGGAAAGGTGCCTGTTACCAAGCCTAATAGCCTAAGTCCCATCCCTGTCCCCCGACATGAGAACTGGCTCTTACAGGTTGTCCCCTGGCCTCCTCACACACTCTGTGACATGTATACACAGAGTAAATACACAGACGTAATCAAAGGGAAAAAAATTTCCCTTTGGTTCCTGCTTATACTATGTACATTTAATCTAGTGTTTATGAATCTGATTAATGAAAGTGACACCCTACTATTGTTTTAATATTCAGGGTTCACTAAGAATTGTCAAGATTGAGCAAATGTATTTTATGGGTTTTGTAATATTCCTTTATGAGTAACTTACTCACCCACTGTGTCAGGAAGAATGTGTGAGAGGCAAATAGTTTTGACTTTTACAAAGCTTATTTTAATATAAAATTGTGAATGCTTACCATGAAAAAAAGGCAAAACTTATGCAGGTGAGATGACTCCACTGGTAAAGGAGCTTGCTGCCAAGACTGATAACCCAAGTTTGATCCCTGGGATCTCCATAGTAGAAGGGAATACCTAACTCCTGCAACTCTCCTCTACTCCTCGACTCATGCCAAGGTGTGAGTGCCCCAAATAAATAAATGCATAAAGAAATGAATAAAAGAACCCTCCCCAGATCCAGAACTCTACGGGTTAAAATGACATAAAATGTAAGATGTCCCAGCCCTCATGTAACCGTCCCTGGAGTGTGGCAAACAAATGATTTACCACCCAGGAAAGGGTCTTAATAAGAGGGACCGTTATGCATTTCAGGACAAGGTGGAAGCCGGGCTGTCCTGGGTAGCAGCCTCTGTGAACATTCTTTGGCTGGCATGCATTTCCCTGAACATCTGTGTCTGAGTTCACAAACACTTTGCAGTAGATACGTCAAGGGTCTCTTTCTGTGCCAGCATATAATAGTTGACTTCTTTTTTCCTATCCATTCACCTGGCTGTGCCAATTGTTGGATTATATTTTATTGTATTTGATCTTGAGGTCTCTCTCCTGCCCTCCCCCAAACCCCGTGTGACCACACACACACACACACACACACACACACACACACACACGCTGATTGGTATTGCAGACACATTTGGAACTGAACTTTCAAGACGAAGCTGTATTTCATCACCATTCCCATGTGTATCTCTGGAGAGCAAAGAACACTCACATGTGCAGAATGTAAATCATACACACAACACAATCTCCTAATGCACACCCCACACTCAAATTCTATTTTTTTTCAGGAATGTCCCTAATTGCAATTCATTTTTCTGATGCAGGACCCAGCCCAGAGTACTCCTTGTCCGGGGCTGTTATGCCTCTTTAGTCTTTAACCTGGGACTGCTGGTCACTTCTCTGTGTTTGGTAACACTGACCTCTTCTAGGCATGTAACCAGTGGTATTGTGCCCCTCAGCTTGAGTTCATCCCAGTGTTTCATTGTATGGCTCTCACTGGTGGCTGGAGGGCCGTGTCTGAGTTACTGTTTTGCTTATGGTCTCAAGCCAGGAGGCTCCTGATGTCAGTGTCTGAACCTTGCTGCATACAATGCCATCATGACCCCTGCATTCCACACTGGGGATGTTAGAATTACTCCAACCCTGCCCTGTGGACGGCAGGCACTCGGATTGCTCCCAGTGTTTGGCTAATGACAGCTGTGCTTGCAAGGAACACTGTAAATGTCAGAGGGTGAGACCCAGCATGCTCAGGAAAATAAGGGAAAAGAAAGAGCGATGGGGGGTGGGGGGCAGCGGCATTAGAACCCTGAGCTGCCTCAGGTGTAAAGCTCAGGGAAAGGAGGTAGCTTCTACTGGAAACCGTATGTTGGGGCAAGGACACCATCACTTCAGCTGCCATCAGGGATGACTGGAAGCAAGGAGACCATGCTAGAGGTTCTTTAAGTGGTCAGAGAGGGAGGATGCTGGCAGGCTGGAAAATGGGTGGTGTAGATAATTTCAGAAAAATATTGAAAGTGCTACAACATGGGTGTGCCTCAAAACCATTATGTGAATCAAAAGAGGCCAGTTACAAATACCCAGTCTGCACATTTTGTATATGACAGATCTGAGATGAGGCAGAAACAATAATGAGATTTCATTTTTGACAGCAGTAGGCAGAATGGACAGAATAGAATAGCCAAAACTGAACTTCAAGAGTGTCTGCCACTCACATGAAGAGAGTCACAAAATCCTCCTGAAAACCACAAAAAGCAGAACATCAGTTGATGGAAAAACAGCCGTAAGCTGTGAGGAAAGAGTCGATAGGTCATCCATGTGCACATTCAGCATAGCCCTAATAAAGATGCCCACAGATCCCTGCCACTGGGGCTGAAGTAGTTGATTGTAGAATTTATTAGGAAGAAATAATAAGCGAGAATAACCAGGAACCCTCCTGAAAACAACGTGTCAGAGTTCTGTCTAGACAGGCCTATAGGTAGAGCTATGAATGCTGGGAAATGTCTGGGTTTGCCTGAGGCGCCTAGGCTAGGCTGGGGCATCATATCGGTGCCAGGTGAAGTCACGGGAGAGCCAAATCTTGAGGATGCTGCCAGTGGCTGGTGGTTAGGGAAGGGTGGCAGTTGGATGTCAGGAAGGAGGAACCGTAGGGAGGAAGGAGGATAGCTTCGAAACAGCAACAGTTGTCCCAGAGCAAGGGGTGGGAGAGGTTTCTGCAAGGAGGCTATGATACAGAGTGGGTGAGATCCTGGAGAAAGGACTGAGCATTTCTTCCATCTAAGGCTTTTGTCAGGAATCCGCTTTTGTGACCATCCTCTGGGATGTGAAATCTGAGTACATGAGACAGAGATGCAAATAAAAACAGTAGAGGTAATGACTACATTTGGGTGGCTTTCCTCCAAGATATTGCCAGGTGGTCTCTGTGAAGACACATTGCTGCTGACGTGACACCAGAGTGCTTTTATGAGCATATGTGCCACTAAGTGACACATTGTGAAACTACTGAGGTCATGCTTTAGTCATTGTTTTATGTCTGACTTAACCCAGTAAACAGCCAGAGGAGGGGGGAGAGTGAACTGAGGCAGATGACTCTACGCCTCATCTTAATGCCGGTGCCTGTGTCAGGCTTCCCTCTGGAGGCTTGGGATGATGCACGTGAGTGAATGAGATTATCATAGAGTGGGTGTTAAACACATTTACTTTGCATTATGTTTCTGGAAGTTCAAGGTCAGGGAGTCACATGTGGTGAGGGCCTTGTTGGCACTGTTTCAAGACAGTAGCAGGTATCACGGGAGGGCATAGGTATGTAGCATTAGGCTGTTAATCTCTACTCAAATCGACCTAGCGGCAGTAGCGTGTTCCTTCCTCACTACCTGCCCTAAAGTTCTGGGTTCCCAAATGAAAGACACACACACACACACACACACACACACACACAGCCTTATATTTTAATATGCTTTAAATAGCTCAATGATTGGGCCACTTCCAAACCTCCATGCGGCTAACACAGTCCCCTCTGATATTCCTGAGTTATTACTACAGCCTATTTTCCATCTTGGCTGCCCTGGACCCAGACCTTGAGCCCCCTTGGGCAGAGTTCTCTAGCACCTATATCACAGCTCTGTTCTCTCTCTGGCATCTCTCAGGCCTGGTGTCTATTTCTTCCTCCCCAGTATGGTGGCTATTTCCTTCCTGCTCCCTTAGTCCCTTTTCTGGGACTCATAAAAGTCCTGCTTCTGTCTTCCTGCCCAGCCATTGGCCATGGGCAACTTTATTTACCAGTCAAAACCAACTTGGGGCAGGGACCCTCAGCATCTGATGTGCAGATGTGTGGATTCCCATGTAATTTTGGGGACTAAAATAACATTAGTAGCATTAGACCAAATCCACAACATAGGTAGGGCTGGGAAGATGGCTGGCTCAGTTAGTAAAGTGTTTGCTTAAGAATTTGTGTTTGAATCTTAGGACCCACAGAAAAGGGCTAGGCTTCTTGGTGCATGTAATCCTCAAATTTTAGAGAGGGGCAGAGGTGGGTCCCTGGTTTGCTGGCCAGCCAGCTCAGCCTACTCAGCAAGATTTAGACTACTGAGAGACCCTGTCTCAAAAACAAGGTGGATGGAAGGTAGATGTCATACTGAGGAATGACACCTGAAGGTGACCTCTGGTCTCTACCCCTACACCATGTGCCCATAAGTACATGTGCAGATATGCATCTTATTTTGATGGCGGTTGGGTGACTGAAGAATGGGGTGCCTGGTCATACTCCACTTACAGTCAAGAAGCAGAAAGCTGAATCCTGGTGTTCACCTGACCGGATTCTTTTTATTCAGTCATGATTTCGGCCCTTGGCATGTTACTGCCTGCATTCAGGGTGAGCCTTCTATCTTCATTTTAACTTTTCTGGAAACATCTTCACAAACAAGTAGAGAGGTTTGTCACTTAGGTGATTCCATTCCTGTCAGGCTGACACTTTGGAGCAGTGGCTGTCAACCTTCCTGATGCTGCGACCCTTTAATACAGTTCCTCATGTTGTGGTGACCCCCAACCATAAAATTATTTTGTTGCTACTTCATAACTGTAATTTTGCTACTGTTATGAATCATAATGTAAATATCTGATATGCAGGCTATCTGATAGGGGACCCTGAAAGGGTCACAACTCACAGGTTGAGAAACGATGCTTTAGATTAGTCATCACATCAGGTCACCTACCTGGTCTCCAGTACAAAGGACTGTAGCTGTTAGAAAGGATGCTTGGCTGAGGGCCATCTATAACGCAGGGACAAGTTGTACATGTCTGTAGGATAATTGATTCCTTTGGGCAACAAGTGACAGAAATTAAGCAATGACAAGAATTTTGATGCACCAAAGTGTTCTGTTAAGAATGGAATTAATCAATATTTAATTACAATGTACACTGATAAGACAGAAAATATGGGCAGCATGTAAAAAGTATGAAATGCACAGTGGTTTAAAAATGTAATTTAACAGTGATGTACTGCCAACCGAGGCAGAAATCATAAAGCAAAACACTGACAGATTTTACAACATTAAAAACCCTTCCACATTCCAGAACATACTGTGTACAAAAATAAAAGCCAAGCAGCAAATTTCTTGGGGAAAAAAAAATCATGTATGAGCAACAGGAAAGGGGTCGATGTCTTTTTATGGTTTGTTTGTTTGTTTGTTTTGGCTTTTGAAACTGGGTTTCACTGTGTAGCCCTGGCTGGGTTTGATGCGGTGGCCATCCCCCTGCCTCAGCCTCTTGAGGGCTGGAATTACAGATGTTCTCTGTCATGCTCAGCTATATAAACCCCGGGCCTCTAAATTAATGTACATCCTAGGCAAGTTCTCTGACACTGAGCTTCCAAGTCCTGCGTGCTTTCTTAGTCTTATAGTGATCTCACGGGCTTGGGTACTGCTCAGTGCTAGGAAGCTTGCCACTGTGGTGCACTGAGAATGGCTTCCATAGAATCATATATTTGAGTACTTGGTCCTAGTTGGCAAAACTGTTTTGGAAAGGGTTGGGATGCGCAGCCTTTTTGGAGGAGGTGTGTAGTGGGTGGGGCTTAGAGATTTCAAAAACCCATAGCAGGCCCAGTCTCTCCCTGCTCCCCACTTCGAACTTGTGGAACAAATGTATTGCTTTCAGCTCTCAGCTTTAGCATCAGACCTGCCTTCCTGCTGCCATGCTCTTTGTCACAACGGCCATGGACTCGGCCTCTGAAACTGTAAGCAAGTGCCCAATTACATGCTTTCTTTTACACATTGCCTTGGCCATGGTGTCTCTTCACAGCAATAGAAAAGCAACTAAGACATTTGCTTAACATATACAAGACCCTGGGGTCAAGCCCAGCACACACACACACACACACACACACACACACACACACACAAACAAACAGTTCAATCAATTAATAATTGGAAAAATAAAAAGATTGGGCTGAGGAGGAAGTATTTATCGGTAGGATACTTGTCTAGCATGCATAGAAACCCTGAGTTCAACCCTAGCGTGACATAATCTGGTGCAGTGGCACACACCTGTGGTGATCTAGGTCCTTGGGAAATAAAGGCAGGCAGTTCAGAAGTTCAAGGTCATCTCTGGCTGTTCTGTCCTGCTTCGATCTTGTGCTCTGAGGCTACAAGGAGGGAGAACCTCATCTACCCTCATGGAGCCATGAACAGTAGGAAGCTTCTACAGTCTGGCTTGGAGTGTTGGTCATATATGGAGCAAGCAGGATAAAGAGCATCTGCCTGAAGCCTGATCACAGCCACACCCCAAGACTTCTCCCGGCGTCCACTGTGTGCTACAGGGCTTCTTCTGACTGCCAGGTTTCACTGGATGATGACTCGACAGAAACAATCCTAAATGTAATCCTTCTTGCTTTCCTTGGATATCCTGATCTAGAACCACAGGTTTGCCCAGTCCAGTTGTGCCTATCTTGATAATGTGGAGGTGATTTCTTATGGGTGGACCCTAGCTCATTCTAGGAATTAGAAGGGTGTGGGTAATTCTAGGGAATTAGGGTGAGTCTCTGCTTCTTTGAGTCTCCCTAGAGCTGGGGTCAGGGTGATCCCAGAAATGTGGTTGTGCTGTCTACACTGGGAAGGAGCAGTATCTAGATCCTCTCCCTGGGGAAGGCAGACCTGTGATGCTCAGAAATTAGCTACAGAGAATGAGATCTTTTGGCTGAAGATTGAGTTCTATGCTATAATCCCCTTTAAAGCAGCAGTTCTCAACCTTTTACAGACTGTAACCCTTTAATGGAGTTTCTCATGCGGTGACCCCCAACCATAAAATGATTTTGTTATGACTTCATAACTGTAATTTTGCTACAGTTACGAATTGAAATGTAAATGTCTGATATGAAGATAGCATTAGGTGGCCCTATGTAAAGGTCAATCAGCCCCAAAGGGGTTACAACCTATGGGTTGAGAAGCACTGTTTTAAGTCTCCTCTCCTTTGGTCCACCCCTCCCTGAAGAGTACTCTCCTCTTCTTCCTTCCTTTTCACATCCATCTCCCACTGCTTGTTCCAGTCCTCCTCCTCTTCTTCCTCCTCCTCCTCTTCTCCCTCCTCCTCTTCTCCCTCCTCCTCTTCTTCCTCCTCCTCTTCTCCCTCCTCTTCTTCCTCCTCCTCCTCCTCTCCCTCCTCCTCTTCTTCCTCCTCTTTTTCCTCCTCCTCCTCTTCTCCCTCCACCTCTTCTCCCTCCTCTTCTTCCTCCTCCTCTTCTCCCTCCTCCTCTTCTCCCTCC
>JADRCH010000116.1:1152848-1180335 GCA_019843965.1 Rhynchomys soricoides | reverse complement strand
GACAATGTAATTCGGGAAAACCCTCATTTGAGACTCCCTTCAGTGATAACCCTAGGTTGTGTCACACTGACAATGTAATTCGGGAAAACCCTCATTTGAGACTCCCTTCAGTGATAACTCTAGGTTGTGTCACACTGACAGTTGAAGCTAACCAGGACAGTCTCCTATTCCACCATGTAGCTACCTTGTCTAATGCATACTGCCCACCACCTCTGAATCTCATGATTCTAACCAAATAGGGTTGGCACCTAACAGACACCATTGCACTCTTCCCAACCTGCTCAATCCCAGACAGGAAACATTGAGTCTCACATACCACTTCCTTTACCAGCATGCTCTTGGTTCTTTAAAGCAATGTCACAGAAAAACAAAAGGAATTCAAGTAAATTTGTCTTAAGTATGTCTTACAAGCAAAACATTGGTCCTTCGAACATCCATGTATATCACTGGTAGCCGTGAACGGAGTCTTTTTCTCTCTCCTCACCCTCTGTGCCCTGCTGGATTCCCTGGCTTTCAGCAGGCCCCCCTGGTTGAAGGTAAAGTGAAAGGGGTCAGTTACAGTCAGAGTGCAACGCTCCAGCAGCTGGCTGGATTACCTTGGTGGGAGGTCTCTTTCCCACCTGTATTTGGGTTTGTTATAGTCACCTGAATGATGTTTAAGGTGACTCTTATGTGTTTACCTTACCGTGTCTCTGTAGAGATAGCATGCTCTGTGGTATTGCCATGGCCAGGGAAAATAAGCTCATTAAGTAAATCCTACCAGAGACATGGGTCTTAGAACAATCACACTTCCCTTTCTGCCTCTGTTGATAATATGTCTGTGGCTGAAAAACTCAAGAAACAAACCACATTCACACAACTCACAAATATAAAAACCTTTCATATCCCAAGCACTCAGTGTCTAAGAAGACAGCAAGAGGAGCAGAGAGATGCAGTCTTCACAGACAAGGGGGCTCTGGATCTTCCCCTATGGTCTGGAGTTTTGCAGGGGCTTCACAAAGAGCCACTCCCCAACCCAAAAGGCAGGTTCACTGTCAAATCTACTCTGACCCTGCATTTATCTTTATTTAGACTTCCATTTACTATGGATATGTTATGATGGTCCTCTCTCTCTCTTTCTCTCTCTCTCTCTCCTCTCTCTTTCCTCTTCTCCTCTTTCTTCTGTTTGTCTATCTATCTATCTATCTATCTATCTATCTATCTATCTATCCATCTATCCATCCATCCATCCATCCATCCACTCACCCACCCATCCATCTTTGGTTTCTCAAGACAGAGTTTCTCTGCATATCCCTGGCTGTCCTGGAACTCGCTCTGTAGACCAAATTGCTATCAAATTTTGAGATCCATCTTCCTTTGCCTCCTGAGTTCTAGGATTAAAGGAGTATGTCATCACCGTCCACAGTGTTGCTACTTTCTTGTTGCTGCAAACAAAATGCCTGACAAAGCAGTATATGGAAGGGAAGGTTTACATTGGTTCATGGCTTCAGAGAATATAGTCCAATGCAGTGGAGTGCACATTGATAATCATGTGGCAAAGGGTCATCCCATGATGATGAAGCAGAAAACAGTCTGGAGTCAGGGGTGTGTGTATCTTCAAAGGATCCCTGAAGTAATAACTTCCACCAGCCTCTCTCTCTCTTTTTTTTTTTTTTTTTTTTTTGGTTTTTCGAGACAAGGTTTCTCTGTGTAGCCTTGGCTGTCCTGGAACTCACTCTGTAGACCAGGCTGGCCTCGAACTCAGAAATCTGCCTGCCTCTGCCTCCCAAGTGCTGGGATTAAAGGCATGCACCACCACTGCCCGGCCTCTCCTCTCTTCTTAAAGGTCCCACCTAAATAGCATCCCAAGCTGAGAGTTCAGAACATAAGCCTACAGGAGGACACATTCAAACCATGTCAGATTCAAACCATGACATCAGTCCTGGCTCTCAAAGGTTCAGAGCCACCCCATAATACAAAATGTGTTTGGGGCAACTACAAAGTCCTCATAGTCTGAAGAGTCCTAAAACTCTTTGAAAGGCTCACAGTCTACTCTGAAAGGTAAGACAATCTTCTTGCTGTTGTAGTCTTACAATACACAATGAAACAAAAGAAGCCATCCTCATTCTAAAAGGGAGGCAGACAACTGCAAGGAAAGATTGTTTCAAAAAAACACTCAGAACAAAGCGTGTAGTTCTGTGCCCATCTTTCAGGGAACTTGACGTCAGCATCTGGGCTCCAACAGGTTTGGCTTGCTCTGTCTTTAGAGTCCAGCCATTTTTAGCATATATGGCCCCTCTCTTGGGTCTGCTCCACTCTGCCTGTCATTTCCCTCAGCAGACATTCCATATTCCTGGAAGTTCCAACATTTTGTGGTCACAATTACCTCTTAGGCTTCATCCTTACAGGTTTATCGCCCTCTTTGGGGCTCCTTTCAGGGAGTTTGGTCCTGTTACCCATAGCCTGGCCTCGTTCACTTTTCTTTGGAATCTTCTCCAAGCTACTCCAGGTGTCTTTCCTGGGGATGCTTTTAATTTTTTTAACACCACCAATACCCTTAACAATTACAACTTTTTGTCTGCCTTGACTTTGTCCATATCCCGCCCTTCCATATTCCCACATTCCATGTTTTCTGCTCCGTTATTTCTTGCTCTCAACTCACTATAAACATGACTAAAAGCAGCCAGCAGCAACCATGCTTCTTTCTACCTGAATGCTGTGCTGTCTTGAAAAATCATTTGCAAATAGGCTAGCCCATTACTTTTAAATTTGGCCTCACTTAAAATTTCAGGACCCAGGCAAAACATAACTAGGGCCATTGCCAGAATGTAACACAAATGAGCTCTAGTCTGATTGTTGATAGAGCCCTAGTTTACATTTAGAATACTTTCCATGTTTTTATCAGCACTTTGGTCTTAGACACTCCAAGATTTCTGATTTTGGGTGTCCTTTCTCTTGTGTTATCAAATTCTTTCACCTCTTCCTACAAACAAGTTCCAAAGGCCCACGAATCACTTGGCCAGATTTACTCAGAGCAAACCCTTCACTTCTTGAATATTACTTTCCCCTCTTAGCTAGTTTCTCATCACTGTGATCCAACACTTGATGAAAACAGTATAAAGCAGGAAAGTTTATTTCTGCTCATGGTTTCAGAGTCCCTCCCGGTGGGGGAGGACAGGCAGAGTTCATGGTGGTTATGCTGTGTGATGGTGACACATCACAAGACCCCGAGAAAGCAGAATAGAACTGGGGCAAGCATAGCCCTCAAAGATTTGCCCCACATGAGCTATTTCTGCCAGCCAACCCCCCCAAACCCCCGCTGTCTCCAAATAATGCTATAAGCTGTGAATTGAGTTCCCGAATTGTGAACCTATGGGGCAAAGTTCAGATTTAGGCCATAGCAATTCTGCAAGATATGAGCCTGTGGTTATCCTAAACCTTAAAAATAATACGATTTGCTGATTCACCTGGTCTTCTCTCTTTATATCTTTTTTTCTCCAATACTCTCTAGGGGCCAATGTTGAGCAAAGCCTGTGTTATGGCAGCAGAATCTCTTCCGGTTCCAGGATGAGATGAGATGAGATGAGATGAGATGAGATGAGATGAGATGAGTGGAAGCTGACGAGGAAGAGGGTCTGAGTGCAGTTACATAGCTAAGAGGGAGGAGATGACGGGTGGGTAAGCGTTTTCTGTCTAAGCATGAGGACTTGAGTGTGGATCCCCAACAGCCATGTGAACCACCAGGTATGCTGCAGGTTCCTGTAATCCCAGTATCAAAGTAGGCAAAGCTAAGAGGATCCCAGGGATTGCTGGCCAGACTTTCTGTTGTACTGGCAAACCAGGTTTAGTCATTTATGCACACTCCCTGCCTTATGACTCCACCAGCAAGAAAGGCCATTACCAGATGCGGTGCTTTGATCTAGGATCATACCTAAGAACCAAATTACACCAATCTACCCACCAGGGGTATCAATTAGCAATAATTAGTAAATTAGTTGTTAGGTGATGGACTTGTGTATTTCCACATCACCTGTAAGGTTTAGGATCTGTGTTGTGGCTTTTGGATTATCTGTGTGGAGTCTTCAGGGGTGAAGGTTGGGGAGAAGGCAGAGGCAGAGGGGTGGGGATGGGCAAGAAAAGGCATGGCTATACTTGGTGCTTAGGTCTACAGCTTCCCAAGTGTTCAGAGAATGGTTCAGGTACCGAGGCTGTGCAGAATCAGAACATTTCATTATTATCTAGAAAAGATGGGCCGGGCAGTGGTGGCGCATGCCTTTAATCCCAGCACTCGGGAGGCAGAGGCAGGTGGATTTCTGAGTTCAAGGCTAGCCTGGTCTACAGAGTTGAGTTCCAGGACAGCCAGGGCTACACAGAGAAACCCTGTCTCAAAAAAAAAAAAAAAAAAAAAAAAAAAAAGAAAAGAAAAGATGGTGTCCCTGCTGGGATCTTGAGATGTGCTTCTGTTCTGTTTTCATGAGTAGAAAGTACTGGAAAGCATTCAATGGCCCAGGCAAAGTCCTTCCTGCAAATATTCTGAATTTTTGTCTGACTTGATAAAAGACTTATTTTATCACTTTCTTTCCCACTTGCTGGTATTTTTTATTCTCTTTTCTATTAATCCTAACTGACAGGTTTCTTTCTTTGAGGTTTTCTTTTACAGCATCAGCAATTGGAAGCTGACTGTCGTGAAAACCCATCTGTTGCCAGAGCATCGGTGGGTGCCATGGGATGCTTTTCCTCTTGCACCCACATCTCTGAGGACTCACTGGTCAGAGGTGCACATTTAGATGGGCAGGTTTCAGTGGCCACTCATATAGCAGGGTGGTCTGTGGGTGCTGATGAAACCATGTTACATCAGTGGTAATCAGTTGCATGAAGCATGCACTCTAGTATTCAAGCCAAAAGAGACTGCAAAGCAAGTCCTCACCACCTTGTATCTTGTTGCATACATTATGCTGTGATTAAACATGGCCGATTCACACCACACAGAAAGATTGATTTGAGCCAATGAGATGGTTGATATCTGTTTAGAGGACAAGACACATAATTTACAGCTCCAGCATCAGCCTATGTCTGTCTGCTTCTGGGGATTCCTTCCAGAAACTGGAGTCCACAGCACCCTTTGCTTCCTTTCCTCTAACCACTCTTCCGTACTCGCAAACTTTAGAATAGGTCCTGAAACTGAGCATGTCTCATCCATCCCTACCAACTGCTGTTGGTCCTTACTCTTTTTCTGCATCCCTGAGCAGTCTTCCTGTTCCTACCCTATCCTTCATTTCCCCTTCCGCCTTCATTGTTCCTTAATACAGTACAGAAGTAATACAGGAATATGGGACGTCTTTGACAATGATGGAGTCCCCAGTCCCCCACAAACCTCAGTGGCTACCAAAGCTGCCCTGACCCAGTAGACTTGGATTTCCTTATTTCAAGAATTTGAAGAAAATTCATGTCCACAGAAAGTGAGTTTTAGAGAGAAGTCATTATTACAGATTCAAAGGTTGGCTTAAGAGGAAGGGAAGAAAGGAAATAGAGCATGCTAGCATGTCCATGGAACTCCGGAAAAGCAGGAGGGGTCCCAGGACATGGGGTAACATTGAGCTGTTTGCCTGGGGGTCTTTTAAAAGAAGTTAGGGCAGAAACTGGGAAGGGGGATGAGAGGTCAGTCCAGTTGTCCCTACCACAGGGGTCCAGGTGTTGTTCCTCAGTTTTAGTCACAAAGGCACCACAACCTCTCAGGGAGAGACTCGTTTAGAAGAAAACAAGGAGAGAGGCATTAGGGCTCTCGGATTCCTGGCTTCCTGCAAGAACATTCTTGGAAATGCTGCTTTGGGATCCCCAAACTGCCAGATCACTTTTTGTCTTCTATTCTCAGCCAAGAGATTTTTCAAATCTGAGATGACTTGGCTATTCCTCAGCTCAAAACCACTGCTACAAGGACGTCCCCCTCTACAACAGAGGTTCTCGACCTGTGGGTAGAGACCCCCTTTGCAGAGTCCAACAACCCTTTTTTAGGGGTTGTCTAAGACCATCTGCATATCAGATATTTACATTACAATTTGTAACAGTAGCAAAATTAGTTATGAAGTAGCAACAAAAGTAATTTTATGGTGGTGATGGGGTCATCACAACACGAGGAACTGTGTTAAGGGGTCATGGCATTAGGAAGGTTGAGAACCACTGCTCTAAATAAAAACAGAGGTCCAATTCTCACTATGCACCCAGGGGCCAGCATGGATTGCCTACCTTCTAATGGCAGTGGTTCTCAACCTTCCTAATGCACCCAACGGTGACCCTCAACCATAAAATTATTTTTGTTGCTACTTGATAATTGTAATTTTGCTACTATTGCAGATCATAATGAAAATAGTTTCTCAGAGACAGAGGTTTGCCAAAGGGGTCACGACCCATGGGTTGAGAACCACTGCTTTGTATCTTTCTGGTCTTTGTCATTTCACCTCACCCCTGTGCCCCGCAGTTCCTGATAGATCTGAGCACTGTCTTTCTGAGTCTCTGCACCTGCTTCTCCCTCTGCCTGCAAGGCTCATGTCCAGGACTCCACATGCTCAGCTACCCGGCACTCAAACAGCACCTAGCACCTTAATGTGACTTGATGTGGCCTGTGCTACAGCCTGGATCTTGAAGATCCCCTAAAGACCCATGTGTTGAGTTGGTTCCACACTGATGCTGCTGGGAGGCTATGGAACCTTTAAGGGGAGAGGTTGGTGGGAGAGACTCTTGGGTAATTGGTGATGTAGGCCCTCCGTGAGGGCTATGGAAACCCCTCTATCCCATTTCTCTTGGCTTCCTGGTTATGAGGTAAATGATGCGTCCCACCATGGTTTCACCATTGCTATCCTGTGTCCTCACCAGAATTCTTCCAAGAGTGTGATGGCTGCCTGGTATTGGATTAGAATCTCCAGAGGAAAGAGTTTAGGAGCCCTGTTCTCTTTGTTACTAATTTCATCAGGTATCTTGGGATAGCAATGGAAATCGGATTAATGTAGCCCACTCTCTTCATGGTATTTACTTCAACCTGCCTCCCTAATCCCAGAGGCTACCCCTTTCCTTCCTTGCCTGACCTTTCCCTTCTCTGTAGCTTTCAAGATCTAACATATGGCAGTCTCTCTGTGGCCTGTCTCCTCCAGCTGGATGGTAAGACCCTCAGAAGAAAGGACTTTTGCTTAATTTGCTTGCTGACATTTCTCAGTACCCAATAGTCTGGTACCCAGGTAAACATTTGTTCCCCGGATGATGCAAACTGTCAACTCCCATCTTTCTTCTCTTATACTTCGGAAATTGTTCATCCATCCACCCCTTCAGCTTCCTATATGTTTTCTGCAACCTACTATCCGAGCCAAGGGGGTTTACCCCTCACCATTTCCAGGTACATTCCTTCTGATCTGAGGTAGCTCTTTTTGTAAGGGGAGCCTGGAAGGCTGGAGAGGTGACTTTGAGCTAACTGTAAGTACCTACCCTTTTCTACAAGACTGTCTCTCACTTACAGATCACATGCACAGGCCAACACTCAGTGCAGGCCGCAGAAATATTTGTCAAATGAATGGATGCCAACAACTCTGCTATAGGGTATTAATGTCAATGACCTTGACGTTCCTGGGGATTCTGTCTGGAGGCCTTTGTGAGGTTTAGGGCTGTAGTTATGACTTGAGGTTTATGGTTGTCACACTTAGGTGTAAGTACCAAGTGTGTGACCAGTTCTGTCACAGAACCTGTCCTTTGTAATGGCAACTTTCTCATAGTTTTGGGGAGTTGAGCCATGCCAGGTGCTCAGCACAGTATTGAATTTTAATAGGTATGCAATAAGTGGTAAGCATCTTTTGCTCACACTCAGATGAAGTGAACAGAGACAATTGATTTCTCATCAGAATCCAGCCATGAGCAGAGAATGTGACAGAGTTGAGGTGTCCCAAGTCACCTTACTAGCCAAGCTATGTCTCCACTCACTCCATCTTTCCCCAAATGACCACTCATGTCCCTTGACAAATTGAGCCCCTGTGGAGTGGGAATTGAAGAGATTGCCTTGGGTACAGGCTGGGCACCGAATGAGGTGCCTTGCCAGGGAGGGCAGAGTCCATTCCTCCGTTCTCTCTTAGAACCCTCGAGGTATGATCCACATGGCCAGCATTGCTGTACACCTCCTGCCAGCTGTGATCCATTCCAGGTAACCCACTGCAGACCACTAAACACTGAGCCAAACTCTGGACATTTCTTTCTGCCTTTCTTTATCCACATTGAGTGAAACCCTATTTCCCAGGTGTGTCCTTTCTGCAAGAGAGAAAAATTGCTGTCCTAAGACAATGAATTATTTGATCAATAATGTTACAACCAATCACAGTGGGCTCAAGTCACCATAGTAAAGCCAGGTACTCCTGCTCCTTTATCTTGTTTTTAGATATTATGTATGGCAGCACCATTCCTCCTGAAAGGAAAAGCATGTACTCTACATCAACTCTTTAATTCCACTTAGACCGGCAAAAATGCTATTAGCAGAACTGATCACACTAAACTCCAGTGAGATCCTTATCTCTTGTTCCCGAGCCAGGCTTCTGCTGCTGTCAGGAGCCAAGGATGATATACTTTCATCTGCTTTGATATTAGACAAAGTACCTTCAATGGCCCAGTGTATTCCAGATGATGGCTATCATCATTTCAAGGCTGCCTGAGCAGGTCGCAGGTCACAGGCCACTGAATCTGGCAATTCATCACCCTCGAGGACACAGCTTGGGAATTGGGGTATGGCTCAGTTGGTAAAGTGCCTGGGATGCAGGCATGAGGACCTGAGTTCAGATTCCCAGCACCCATGTCTGTAATTGCATCGCAGGGATTTGGAGACAGGAGGAATTCTGGAGTTTGATGGCTGACTAACCAGTCTTGCTGAATCAATGAGTTTCAGTCTAGTAGGAGACCAGTCTTTAAACAAACAAACAAACAAAAAAAGGACTGAGAAAGACCTCTGGCCTCTACTTGAACACACAGATGCATGCACACACACATACCCCAAACGAAGAACACAACTTAACCAAATTTCTACATATTAAAAAAAAATCCTAGCTGGGCAATGGTAGCGCACACCTTTAATCCTAGCACTCGGGAGGCAGAGGCAGGCGGATTTCTGAGTTCGAGGCCAGCCTGGTCTACAGAGTGAGTTCCAGGACAGCCAGGGCTACACAGAGAAACCCTGTCTGGAAAATCCAAAAAAAAAAAAAAAAAAAAAAAAAAAAGAATCCTGAAAGAAGAAATGTGAGATTCTGTAGAAGACAGAATGAACTGTGATGCTAAAGTTGAGCATTAGTAAGCTGCCTGGGATGATGGAGGTCTATCTTAAATGAGGGACATCTAGACTCTGGTCATAGTTGGGTCCCAGTTCACTTGTGAAGGTAGAGATCCAGTGGAGGCATGGAGTCCCCACACTCCTTGTGGCCTATAGCTCCAGCAAATGAGATTAATACCACAGAGAGGGTTGTAAGTTAAACAATGCCCTTTCAAGAGAACCAGTTTTACTAAAGCCAGGGGACAGTAATAGCATTCTGGGAACGGTTGGTGAATTTAGGATGCAGCAGACCCTCACCTTATATATGTGTGGCTTCACTCACAGTCAACTATGTTCCAAAAAATGCTAAGTCAGAAATCAACTCATCTCAACTCATATCAATAATCAACTCATGACTTTCATAACACATGCTGTTCTGAGTAGGTGAAAAGTTTCTTGCTGTTCTACTCGCTTCCACCCAGGGTGTGAATCACTGCTGTGACCACTGTATCTGTGTTGTATGTTCTACCTGCCTGATAGTCACGTAGTAAGCATTTCATTATCACACTGTCTGTGACTATGGCACCTTTAATTGCTCAAGGCATAAAAATAATGGGGCTGGCAACCAAAAAAATGTAAGATGCTTCAAGTTCTATACTAAATAAGAGAAAAAAATGTTTGTAGAAGTGGTTAAGATAGAATTGAAAATTATAAGGTGGACCTCATTATAGGTATGTGTACAGGTTACAGAAGACAGTATAATATAGACAGGGCTTGATACAATCCCTGGTTCTGCTAGGGTCCTTCTTGGGTCACTCCCTAGAACAGTGGTTCTCAACCTTCCGAGTGCTGCAGCCCTTTAGTACAGTTCCTCATGTTGTGCTGACCCCACCTCCATAAAATTAATTCATTGCTCCTTCATCACTGTCATTTGCTACTGCTATGACACTTCCACAGGGGTCGTTCCACCCCTAACGGTGTCATAACCCATGGGTTGAGAACTACTGCCCTACAGGGTAGGAGTGGAGATGGCTGTACCAGCTGTCAACAGAACAAAGGTTCCAACGACAAAGCTCTGAAGGAAGAGGGTGTAGGGGGAGCCTGGACAGAACAGGAGGTAGGGCTGATTGAAGTTATTGGCTTTGGAGCTGAACTGAGACAAGTGATCTCAAGGTCAGGAGTGGTCACAGGCATAGTTGTGCCCCAGGGAAATGGGTGGAATGTCCATTTAACTGCAGAAAAAGTGAGAAAGGCTGTCTTCATAAGCACAGGATCCGTTGGAGGGCTCTGCAATCTGTAGATGTGCTCTTAGGCTGAGCTCTCAGAGGCCAGTCTGAAAATGGGCAATTTATCAAGATGGCACAAGGGTGGTTGTGCCCTGGGATTAATGCACCCGGAGATGCTGTCACCTCTCTTCGATAGTCTGAGTAATTGTGTCCCCAAATTCTCTTGCTGATGGCTTACCTCCATGGTGGGGCTATGGAGCAGTGGAATTGAGCTGTGAGGGGTTAGTGCCCTGTAAACCCCCCCACCCCCCAGGAAGCTATGTAGTTTCTTCCTCCATATGGGCACAAAAGTACTGCCTGTAAAGAAGCAGTCTCCAGACGACTCCAAACCTGCCAGAACCTTGCTTTTAGACTTTCAGTCTCTGGAACATGAGAAAACAGTGTCTATTGTTTACTAGATATACAGCCAATGTTGCAGGCTACCTTCAAAACCTACAGTGGGATAGTGTGCCATAAAACATGAGGAATATCTTGAAGGGAAAACTTATCTCTTGCACATGTGTTAGGCAGGGCTTGCTAGAACAGTCACTGGGGTGCATGCATATATATTATCAAAGGAGATTTTCTGGTTCAACTTACATAGCAGGGGGTAGTCAGGGTAACAGTCATCTCCTGGAAAGGTTGAGAAGCAGGTTTGTGGTCAAAGAAGTAGGACACCTGAGCAGTCCTTGTATGGTGCTTGTCTTAGTTAGGGTTTCTATGGCTCTGAAGAGACACCATGACTACAGCAACTCTTATAAAGAAAAACATTTAATTGGGAGCTCGTTTACAGTTTCAGAGGTTTAGTCCATTATCATCATGGCAGGGAGCATGGCGGCATGGCGGCAGACATGGTGCTGGAGACGGAGCTGAGAGTCTCTACATCTGGATGGGCAGGCAGAAGGAAGAGAATGCTATACCTCCTAGTAGTGCCACTCCCTATGGGCCTAAGGGGTCATTTTCATTCAAACCACCACACTGCTGACAGCCCGGGAGGTCCCTGGAGCAGAGCTGGTTTTGGGCCAGTGTTGAAAGGCTGAAGACCAACAAAAGATCCAAATCCATTATTTGAATGAGATTGCTTTTGTGTCAATATAAAGACAACAAAATGACAGATTATTATTTCTTTACCAGCGCCTGAATAGGTGCAATTAACTGAGGTCAGCGAGTGGGAGAGGCTAGCCCATGGAGAGTCCATTCAAGGGAGCAGGGACCCATCTCTCCCTGGCTTTCTGCTTCCCCAGGTCTCCCACTCAGAGGGTCAGAGAGTGGCCAAGTGTAGATGGTCAGTCAGGCTGTGAACTACCTGCTGCTCATTTGGGCCATCATTAGCCTTCCTTGACCACCTTCTTGGACATTTTGCCTGGAAACAGTCCTGATGTTTGTGGATCAGTATCTACCTCAGGGAGTGGGCATTTCCCTGACCCTGCCATTGCACAGAGGAAGTTTGTGTGAAGTAGAGAGAAAGTGAAGAGACGTCAGGGTGTGAGCAGGGCTGTCTCACACAAACCCCACTTTGGCATGATGGCTGGTGACCTGCCTGCTCTGTACTCTGTGGTACTGGCATTTGATGCTGTTCAAGTTTGCGTTTCTGTTGCTGTGATAAACACATGACCAAAAGTAACCAAAGTAGGAAAGGATTCATTTTATCTTACAGCCTACAGTCCACCACTGGAGGAAGCCAGGAACTCCAAGCGGGGAGCAGAGGTCTCAGAGGAACACTTCTTACTGGCTTGCTTCCAGACTCCTGTTTAGCTAGTTCTTCTATGCAACTCAGGACACCTGCCTAGGGATGGTGCCCCCTACAGTGGGCTATGCCCTCCTACATCAATCATTAATTAAGTAAGTACTCCTCAGACTTGCCCACAGGCCATTTTGATGTACACAATTCTTCTTTCTGGGTGTGTCAAGTTGACAAAAACTAACCAAACCCTGGTCTCTACAGGAGTCCTTTGTAGATAGAGTATTTGAGTGCTGGGTCTGCAGACACACGTGACAAGAAAGCCAAGGTTTTTGGGAGGAAGGAAGCTCTGGATTAGCTGTTGGGGCATGCTGGAAGCTCTTCAGGAAGAGGACTCTGATGTTCAGATTGCCTTGTTGCCAACCCAGCTAAGAAATGCCCTCTCCAGCAAAGCGAAGGTGCTTCCCTCAGCGGCAGGCTAGCTGTTTCGACATTTCACAATCTAATGTGTTGGTAGAAGTTGATGGGAAAATTTGAACTTTAATCTGCTCTTAAATTGAATTTGCTGATGTTGCTCAGAAGTCTATTGATTAGATAATTTGTACTTCCAGAAAAGAAATCCACCATTGGGTTAGGGCCAAGCTGCAAAAAGACAGTCAGAGAAAAAAAAAAAAAAACCCTGAAAACAGGAAAAGCCTGGAAAATTGGGGTTAGGGGGAAATTATCTTCCCAGAATCCTTTGGTCATACTGGTCTGGATAATGTCCTGTTCATGCACACACAGACACAGACACACAGCTATCACACAGACAGAGGCACAGCACACACCACACCCATTACACAAACATAGGCCTATACCACACCCATCACACAGACACAAACACCACAGCTGTCTTGCACACACAGGTACAGCACACACCACACCCATCATACACACAGGTATCACTTGTGCAGACACATACTAGATCTATCACACACCTCAAACATATATGTGACTCATTATTTATCAAACACATGCTGCCACACTTGATCACATATATCACACACATTCTCTATACAATCATACACATTACATAGACATAGATTATCTATCTACCTATCACCTATCTATGTATCTATCATCTATCTATCATCTATCTATCTATATCTATCTATCTATCGATCTATTTATCATCTATGTATCTATTTATCATCTATGTATCTATCATTTATCTATCATCTATCTATGCATGTATCTATTATCTATCTATGTATGTATCTATCTATTATCTATCTATCTATCATCTATCTATCTATCCCAAACACACAGATACACACATGCAAATTAGCCAGTGTGAACACATACTTTTAACCCATCATACCACTCAAACACACCCTCCCATCCCATAACCTACATCTGCATACAAACCATATCACGCAGGACAAATGCCTCCTAGTCCCCACCCCAATAGCTCCATCCAACAGCCCGATGGGAACTAGATTGTCAAGTGGTCTTCAGTAACTCCTGAGAAGGCTGTACAAGCTGTTACAAGCTGTTACAAGTCAACAATGAATGCTGTCCCTGCACAGTCCCACGTAGCCAGGAAGTCTGTGTTGACAGTGCTGAGCCCAAATGAATGGCATCTCTGCTGACACAGGGATAGCTCTGACTCTCTCCTCTTCCTTGGTGTTTCACAGCTCACTCTCTCTCTCTTCCTCCCCTTCCCCCTTTCATCCCTCCCCTCCTGTGTGTTTCTGGTGAAAGTTTGGGGATGGAAGTGAGCTCGGACAGCTGTGAGTTTGTGTGTGTGTGAGTTTGTGTGTGTGTGTGAGTTTGTGTGTGTGTGTATGAGTTTGTGTGTGTGTGTGTGGTATGAGTTTGCCGAGCATGAGTGTGCTTGGCACATAAGGGTGGTATGGAGCATGGCTCTGATGATGGGGGGTTGGGGCAGAGCTTACATGTGGGGGCAGGGCTGGCTCAGCACCTCCATAAAAGCTGGAGTAAAATTCCAGATTCCTCAAAAACAAGGAGGAAATACCAGTCATATTTCCAAACCAGCTCAGGGGCCCAGCTGCAGTGGGCTTCGCACATCCAGATTCGGAGTCTCTCACAGCCCAGCTGTATTCAGCCTTTCTTGTGGAGCATGAAGCTCCTGTCACAACATATCACCCTGGGTGTATGGCCATCTTGGCACATGCTGAAACTTTCCTGTCACCTCTGAGAGAGTAACCAGTAGAAGGTGACTGCCACTGTCGCCTGTCTTCCTGCAAAGACTCCTCTGGGAGGGTCTCAGCATATGGCTGTATGAAAAAGAAAGACTTAGCAGTGGGTAAAAAAAACAAAGGGAAACTGATCCCCTTCTCTCTGCTAGTGACTTTCTGTTTAGTTTATGGGGGACGCCATGAATAGGGCGATGCCCCAGGAAGCGACAGATGAGCCCCACTGGGCAAACATAAACCATCTTCAATCTTCAGCTTATCTAAAACACAGACTGTGCCAATGCTTTCCAAGATCAGCTAGCTGACTTTCCAGATGTGGGTCCCAGCCCAGAGATTTCCAAGTAGCTCCCCCAGGGGGAGGGAGACAAGCAACACATGGTCTTGAAGTCTCTTTGTGGTCAGCCCAGCTCAGCAGGGAGGTGAGCTGAGCCTGGAGAAGGAACTGCATCTGGAAGGAAGCACTGAGTGGGCGTGCCCTAGTCTGCAGGTCTCCCTGTGAGATGGTTCCTTCTGTCCCTAAACTCCTATCCACACTCATTCTGTAGGTAGGTCTCCATCCATGCATTGCCACATTTTCTGACCCCATAATCTGTCAGGTGTCTGCTCCAGTTGGTCCCATAACACCCGGGTCTTTTCCATGATAGCGTCTGACTTGCTGAGTTACTTGCTGTTCATCTCAGACCTGTCACTGAAGAAGGTTAGCATTGATTCTTAACCTGTGTGTCTTGATACCTCAGCAAACTTTTATCTCCAAAAATAGTTACGTTACAATTCATAACCGTAGTAAAATTAAAGCAATGTAGTAACAACAGAGATACTTTTATGGTTGGGGGTCACCACATCATGAGGGTCTCAGTGATAGGAAGCTTGAGAACGGCTGGGTTAGTGTGATGGGAGCCAGCCCAGAGCACTGGAAGGAAGTGATGAAAACATAGCTTCCTTTCTTTGGGACATGCTCTCCCAGACTCAGTAGCTTATAGTCACAGTCTATTAGTCTATGCTCATAGTGGGACACAGTCTAACCTAATGCTCATGGTGAGCCTCCATCTGACTGTGTACTCATGGGAGGTCTGTAGTCTGATGTCAGACTCATGGTAGGCCTCAGCTTGACATTACACTCATAGGTAGAACACAGTCTGAACTTTGACCATAATGGTGGATCTCAGACTGACCTTACAGCAATGGTGGAACACACTCTGACCTTACTCAAAGGAGGTCTGTTGCCTGTTGTGGGTTGCAGTCTGATCCTACACTCATGGGGAGCTGTAGCATGTCTAGGCTACTGACTTCAGATGGTAGCAAAGACAGGTCTGAATGAGTGGGAGATCAAAAGGATCTGGAGGCCAAGGCAGACGACGAAAATGCATTGAAAACTTCCTGTGGACCACGGCTATGACTATTCTCTTGACTAGTCGGCCCACAGCCAAACAGAGATCTCAGCTGGACATGCATCACACAAGGAGAAAAGCTCGGACATTTTCTCAGTGGTGCAGTTAGTTAAACTGTCCAAGAACTTAATTCCCTCATCTTAACTTTTTCTTTCATTGTTTTAAAAAAATATTTAGGATTTTTATTAATTCGCCGAGAACTTTATACCCAGATTTCAATCACTCTTCTATTTCTCACTCTTCCCCCTAAGTCCTTCCTCTCCTCTCAAAGCCACATCCTCTTTTTAAAAATAACTGATGGAGGCTGATTAGAGTTGTCAGCATTTGCATGGGTGTGGGGCCATCCACTGGACTGTGGTCAACCTACCAGGGACCTCACCCCCAAAGAAAATTACTCTCCTTCTCCCAGAAGCCGCCAATTGTCAACAGCTCCTCAGCCATGAGTGGGGGCTCCTGTGATCACCACACTCTACACTGGAATGGTGACTGACTTGGGCCTGTGCAGGTCTTGTGCAGACCACCACAGCTGTGTGAGTTCATGGATACAGTGGTCCAGCTACCTTCAGAGGAAGCTGGTTGGTTCTGGCCTTCCCTGATCTCTTACAATCTTCCTGCCCCCTCTTCTGTATCCCTCCTGAGCCTTGAGGGCTCCATATGTGGTGCTGCCTGTGCCCTGGACCTCCCTCTGCCTGACCCTACTTGCCCTTGGGGATTGGAGGTGAGGTGATGTAGAATCAACAGCACAGCAGGTGAGAACACCACAGCAGCAGAATCAACAGCACAGCAGGTGAGAACACCACAGCAACGTCTGAACACTGTTGGAAGCGCCTTTAATACTCTCCACCCGCGCTCCCATTGGTCCCAAGAAAGCATCTCTTCTAAACAGCAGTTCCCGATTGGCTGGCATCATCTGTGTCAGCAATCCTTGGTCTCTCAGGTAGTCTTCAATTAGGTCCTCCTGCAGGAGATGGCTTTGCAGCTGCGCAGCCCCCTGTGTTTATACAGAGGCAGTTGTGCTGTTCCTTCTACAGTGTGGGACCTAGCAGTCCCCTTTGGTACCACAGACATTTATTCTCTGAGTTCTGACCATCTGCATCATTGTAATGTTTTGATAATTCCGTGCTATTGATAACAGGAGCAACACCTTACATTTATTGAGTTACCTAAGTTGCAGGAGTGTCGTTAACGGTGTACTGTTGACGTGACTGGCCAGTGTTCCGGGCTGGGAGAAGTTTGATGTGATCCGGGCACTTGTTCCGTCAAAGCCCAGCATGGAAGGCTGTTCAACAGTATCCCTACATTACTCTTACAAGCCCAAGGCTGGGAAAGGATTAATATAGTCCATCTAGGCTTGGTGCAATTTACCTGAGGTTATGATGGGGTAGCCAGAGCAAATATGCAGTGACTGAGCCTGGGGGAGCTGCCATATATCTTACTGTTTTGTGTTTTCTCTAATAGGATGTCTGAGGCTAGATCACATATAAAGAAAAGAAGTCTCGTGCCGTGATTCTGTTGGCTTCAAAGTCTGAATGACATGGCATCAGCGCTTAGTGAGGGTTATGTGGCAGATGGCATCATAGAGCCCAAGCACAAGGGCTCCCATGCTAAGAGAGGAAGCAACATAACAAGCTCAGGCAGCTGAACATGTTAACAAGCCCACTCTCGATCTCCACCCCAGCCCTGGGAGACCTAAGGCACCACCTGGAGATAGACAATCTCTAGGAGCAAGGAGCTCCTCGAGATCTAATTTGCTACCTTAAAAGCTCCACTCCTACATTAGTTACTTTCTTACTGCTGTGACCAAAGACCCAACCAAAAGCAACTAAAAGGAGGGTGATTGTTTGCTTTTGATTTTGGCTCACAGTTTAAGGGATTACAGCCGGTCATGACAGTGGAGGCGGGCTTCAGGATGGGGAAAACAGTTGGACATGTTGCATTGGCACACCGTAACTAGAGAGTGAACAGCAGGTGGGTGGTATTTCTGGCTATGCCACCTCAAGGTTGTCCCAAGGGACCCATTTCATCCAATATGATTTGTGTCATAAAACCTTCCCAGACAGCACCACCAGGTGGACACTGAACACCATTCAAACCGCAAGACCAAAGCCCAGCTAGGGCAGCCAGGGCAAGCTTTCCTGGTCTCACTACCTGGCCTTGCATTGACACAGATTGCACACACAATTTCCCAGACAACTAATGACCAATTACCAAAATTGTAGAATTCGACAGATGGCAGGTACAAATATTTAACTCATCCCAATTCCTCACTTTATACCCCAGAAATTGGAGCCTGGAGGTAGAGGAAGTAACCTGCCCAGGACATATGGCTCCTTAATGACAGATCAGGATGAAGTGTGGATCTGGACTTGCAGGCACAGAGCTTTGCTTCTGCTAGCTCAGTGAGAACCATGGAGATGGTGTCAGGTCCTGCTGTCCTGGGAGGGGTTTCTGGGTAATGGACCGTGACAGAATGTCCCTTGTATACTTCAGGAGCAGCCAAAATGTTTGCAGAGTGGTGTCTGATGAAGTGAGCAGACGGGAGCTCGCCCTTTACAGCTGGGTGTTTGTCATTCTGCAGGCACAGCCTCCTTGAGCTGTATTTAACATGCAGCCATCTGGCCTTCGAGCAGATCTTCGAGCTGTCTGGTGGCATTGATGTAAATATTAACCAGGGGTTGATCTGTTTTATTGAAGAGTGAAAGGATGTAGAACCCAGTGGTAGACTGTGATCGAAAAGATGTTTTTTCTAAAAATGGAGTTTATGGTAAATACGTGTGTATTTCTTCTTTTTAATCACTGCCTGTTTATTATGAACACGGAGATAACTGGATTGGATTTAATTATGGCTTTCAAAGTTAAGGAGGGTGTGAATGTTAATCATCACTGTCAATCTGGCTGGGTTTAGAATCACCTAATTCTAAATTAGGAGATTTAGAGACACACCCAGAGGTGTGTTCAGGTGTTTCCAGAGAGGTGGGACTCACCCTCAACATGGGTACTTTCGGAGAGTTTTGACCTAGTTCTCACTAGTTCAAAACATAAAGGCCTTCACATGTGTCTTTTCCTATGTGCTGCTTATTTCCATGTTTCATGGTGAAAAGACTTGTTGAAGTTCAGGAACCTCAGCCATCACTGTGGACTTAAGTCCACATACCTCAGTGCCTTCCGCCTGCGTACAGAGTAGCAGCCACCCAGCTTTGCTCCACAGATAGAACCAGGCAGCCCACCAAAAGGGGAGTCTCCTCTAATACTTTTGGATCTTTAGCTATTTTTAGAGAATTCTCAGCCATCTTCCCTCTCGATATCTCTTCTATCAACCCCCTCCATCTCTTTTCTCCCTCCATGATTGTAAATGTTAGTGTGGAGGTCACCGATTACCATTTCATCCTTGGGGATGTCCTGTTTCTCTTCTAGCATCTTTCTGCAGACTTGTTTCTTCTTTCATTAGGAATGTCAGACCTGCTGATGAGCCTGGAGGGGTGGGGTGGGGATCAAGGGTAGGGGTGGCGAGTCTGTCTCTGGTGCCATCGATTCAGCTTTTAGTGTCTAGCATTTCCTTTTGGCTCCTGTAGCAATTGACCTTGATACTGATATTCTCTGCTGGTTCACACACTTCAGCCATGACTTCTTAATAATCATATTCATTTCAAGTTTCATATCTGAGGGAAAGCAATAACTGGGTCATCAGAGGCTGATTTGGTGGATTTCCTGTGCTCTCGGAAAACGATGACTGTGTCTTACTTTCTCACATCTTTCCCTGTTGATGTCTACCGTCATATGGAAATTGATCTGAGGGGAATTATGCTCTGGTGGCTAATGTTTTTTTCCTATCCTGTTAGTGTATGGTTGAGTTACTCCAGTCAGAAGCCGAGTTAAATTTGGGTTTTCTTGTTGCTAGGGCTGCTTTCCATCTACCACTGTCCTCTCACCCCCACCCCGGATTTTTCCTTTGCTGCTGTGCATTTCGGGGAGGCTGGAGTGCATTCCTCAAGGCTTTTGCTCCACTTGCAGCAAGGCATCCCTGTGTGCTTCTGCCGCAGGCCAGACTCCTCAAGCCCTTTCTCCCTCAGCATGTGCTCTTCTTGTTGCTCAGTAATACAGCCTGGTTATTGGGGTGGTTACAGGGAGATTCAATTCTTTGTTGTCTTGGCATTTCAAAGCAACAAGTCCAAAGGTATGAGGATCAAACCCAAGAAATACGAAGACAGAAGAAACCAGATAGATCCAGCATTATAGAGACCAGTGACTGGGGATGCACAGCAGCATGTTTCTGGCTAGCATCAAGACTCTTTGGATACCCACTATTTGGGACAGAAGACAAGACACATGTGATGGTTTGATTATGGTTGGTCTAGGGAGTGGCACTATTAGAAGGTGTGGCCTTGTTGGAGGAAGTAAGACCCTCATCTTAGCTGCCTAGAAGTCAGTCTTCTATTGGCCTTCAGATGAAGATGTAGAACTCTCAGCTCCCCCTGCACCATGCCTGCCTGATCACTGCCATGCTCCTGCATTGACGATAATGGACTGAACCTCTGAACCTGTAAGCCAGCCCCAATTAAATGTTATCCTTATAAGAGTTGCGTTGGTCATGGTATCTGTTCACAGCAGTAAAACCCTAACTAAGACAACATATGAGGGTCGGAGCACAACTGAGTCTATCTGAGGCAAAGAGTCTTAGTAGTTAAGAGCACTTGTTGTTCTTCCAGAGGACCTAGGTTTGGTACCCAGTGTCCGCATGGTGTCCCAGGTGGCTCATGATTGTAACTCCAGATACAGGGCATTCTAACATCTCTAGGCTCCTCAGACATCCTGCCTGCAATGTACCTGCCTTACGTTAAGCTAATGTTGTGGAGTCAGGAGCATCTGGATTCAGGATGGAGCCATAATACTCCAGCCCAGCTTGGCTTGTAGCCTGCTGGGAACCCATGCAGGAAACTGACCAGGGCCCCTTATGGGCAGTCATTCCAGCTAGGACTTAGTATGAAAACAAACCTGATCATGCCCTTAGTCTCAGGACAAACTATATGCCTGCGTCTTTACTCTGGGATGTTGAAAATGCTGTTTTTATTCCTGTGGGTGAGGTCTTTACTAGTACTGGCTCATTTCTCTCTCCTCCTTACCCAAGCCAGAGGCAGACAGCCTTAGCCCCAGCCTAGTGAACCATTTCTCATGCTGTATGGGATACCGATCTTGTGTCCCCTCCCCTCCCCCTCCCCCTCCCCTCCCCTCCCCCTCCCCTCTCCCTTCTCTCCCCTTTATCTCCCTCTCCCCCTCCCCCTCTCTTCCGGGAAGATCCAACGTTGTCTCTCTTGGTGGAGTATGTTCATGAGGGACTATGCCTTTCCTGAGCCTGTGACCACATCTCTCTCCAGGCCTGTGCTACAGAGGAGGCCATCTCCTTCCCATGTCTTTTCATCTCCCGTGTCTTCTGCAGCCCTCGCCTCTCTTTTGGAATATTTGCTAGGGCTCTGTGGGAGGGCGTTTGAATGTGTGCACTTGGTCCCCAGAGGTTCTATACTCAGCCTTTGCAGTCCCCGAGAACTGCCCTTGAACGCTTCTCTCCTGCTTGTGAGATACTCAGCATCTCCCTGCATGTGTGCTGTCGGGGAGCGGGTGTCACCATCTTTCTTTGGATTTTTGAAAAAATATTTCTCGAAAAAAAATCTTGATTTCTCCGTAGATTTGATTTTCAATCCAGAGATGTCAAGCTGAGGCTAATGGAGTCAGCTAAGCAGCTTAGTTCTGCTGGGTCTCTGGGTCACTGTACTGATGAGGGAGGCTCCAGGCCATGGTTACCTTTAAATTAAAGAATTGCATAGCACCTTGAACTTGTATTAAAGGACCTTAGGATGATCTTACGTTTTTTTTACTTAAAAAGCGTGTATGTGTGTGGTGTGAACATGTTTTTGTGGTGTGTATAATGTGCATAGTTTGTAAGCGTGTGTATTTGTGGTATGGTGTGTGCTTGTGTGAAGTGCTTTCATGTATGTGTGTTGTGTGTATGTGTGAGTATTTGGCATTTGTGTGTGAGGTGTATGTGTAATAGGTGTGTACTATGTGTTTGATCTCTCTCTCTCTCTCTCTCTCTCTCTGTGTGTGTGTGTGTGTGTGTGTGTGTGTGTGTAGGCACATAGTGCCATGGCACTTGTGGACATCAGAGAACAACATCAAGTGACAATCCTCACCTTCACCTTGTTTGAGATGAAGTGTCTTGGTTACTGTATTATACTCCAGGCTAGCCAGCCTGTGAACTTCTGGGGATTCTGTTGTCTCTGCTTCCATTTCCCAATAGGAAAGAGCACTGGAATTACAGATTTGCAGTGCTGTGAGTCCTGGGAATTCCAACTCGGGTCCTCAGGCGTGCATGACAAGTCTCTGTCCTTATTCACTGCCTCGGAAGGCTCTGGGACCAGAAGCAAATGACACAAATACAGCATGGGTGAATGCAAGGGTTCCAGGTTTTCTTCCATGGTGACTGGCTGTGGATCAAGGTCACAGGCACCTGACTCGGTCTCCCGTGGGAAGGTGTAGTCTCATGGAAGCGTCTACAGGGCACTTAGATGAAGAGTGGCCATGCTGGGGGGGGGGGGGATGCAGGTCTACAGCCTTGGAAAAAGAGGTAAGAGAGTGAGAGAAGGTTTTAGTAATCCCTCAAATATGCCCAACATTAAAAATTAACCATAGCAAAAATATGGACAATTCTAGCCCTGGCTTTCATTTTCCCATGGCTTTGGTGAGGAGAGGAGAGGAGAGGTGAGGAGATGTATCCTGAGCCATAGGTGTCTATCCCAGGACTTAGTTAGGGGTGCAGCTAGATTCCCTCTAGCTAGACCCTCGCTCCCCTGGAGACTTGGGATCTTCTTTTTCCTTCCAAAACCTTTTAGTAGTCCTGTGCCATGGCTGAAATGGTCTAGGTACGGATCAAAGAAAGGCTCTGTTCTTCTGAGACTACACTCCAGCATGGAGAAGAGAGAGAGAGAGAGAGACAGAGACAGAGAGACAGAGACACAGAGACACAGAGAGACAGAGACACAGAGAGACAGGGAGAGACAGAGAGACAGAGAGACAGAGAGAGACAGAGAGAGACAGAGACAGGGAGACACACACACACACTGAGAAAGAGACAAAGACAGAGAGAGACACAGAGAAAATGTGCTGTCCAGAGTTAAGATGATGAAAGTAAAGAATCTTTGACTGCAGATTCTCAGCATTACAACTGTTGCTTTCTAGCCACAGGCTACTGGATTTCTGAGACACCCTTTTCTGCCTCTTTAAAATCAAATACTGTCTCTGACTCTTGTAAGTTGTCTATGGTATATATTGTCTGTGATATATTGGGTTATATACCCACACACTCTTGCTTGTTGTAATTATTATAACTGGACATTTCTTCTATACTGAAAATGAAGGTTTCCACCTTTATTCTTAATTATTGAGAACCGAACCCCCTCTGCAATATCTTCAGAGTTTTACAGACAAAAGCTTGTCATTGCAGAGGCTCAGCCTGTGCACCCTGGCGAGCAGAGACTCACAGTGACTTCCCTAAGCCTCCCCTGGGCTGTAGCTCCATCAGCTGCAGCGCACAGCTGTGTTGTTGCCTTACTGTGAGGACCAGGCTGAGCAATTAACCCGATCAGACTTCATCTTGTCAGAACCAGACCACTGCTCCCACTGAAAGGGTATTGCTGCATCTCTCTCAACATTATATCCCCCACAAAAGTAGATATTTTTCTTTGCTCAGGTTTTCCTGGCCCCGATCCAATAACTTTAATCTACCTCATCTTATTTACAAGAAATATAGTCAAACCTATTGGCAGTTTCTGGAGGGGGTAGAGAGGTACCCCCCACATGCCCTGAGGCGTGATTCCTCACTTTCAGCTCAGTTCGTCTGGCTCCCACTTGTGGATGTGATTGGGCATCTGTGAAAACACTGAAAAGGGTGCTCATGTGAGACAAGCAGGGGCACACCCAGAAGGCCACTGAGAGAAACCATCACCTGCACGACTGATATGGAGCAAGCAGACACGGGCTCACTTAGGAGCTAGAGATCACTCAGTGACTAAGAGTGCTAGCCGCTTTTCCAGAAGACTGGCGTTTGGTTCCCAGCAACCACATCACGCAGCTCATGACCACCTGAAAGCCCAGCTGTAGGAAATACGATGACCCATACTGACTTCTTTGGGTCTCTCTGTACGCTAGTAACGTTCACACACATAATTAAAAATAAAAATACATCTTTAAAAAGAACTATGTTTATTTAGATCATAGTACATTTCAACAACCACAAAATAATGGGTCTATGGAGAAGGTCAGGCTGGTGGGCCTCAGGGCCTGGCTGCAGTAACCCCACCAGGGTGGCAGATCAGCAACTATAAATGATACCAAGCAAGCAATGATACCAACCCTGGTTATGTTGCAGCCTATACATAAAACCTTGGTTACCAATCAAGCAATGACTCAGCTTGGCCTCTGGTTATCCAGTCCCAGGCGAGTGTCTTACTCACTAGTGATGTCTAGAAGGTGAGGAGAAGTCCATGTCACCTCTGTACCTGGAGGGGTAAAGCTCCCTCTTCACCATCTCACCAGCTTCTTCCGGCCTTGCCCTGCTGTCTTTTACTTCACATGGATCTCAGGGGAGCACTGCAGACTTCCCTCTCTGACTCCTGCTCCCAGCCCAGCACTGTCAGGCCAAATGGGATCAAGAGTAGGAATACACACACTCAAGTGTCTCTTCCAGGGGAAGCCTGAACCACTAGTGACCTTACCAGTGAGACCCTACGAGAAATGAGGAGGTCCGGTCAGCTCTCAGGGCTGCTGGCTTAGCCCACTGTAGTCTTGTAGACAAGCTGGCCCTCCCAATTCTTCCTGCTGCCCCGAAGCTGGATAGATGGTTCCCCTGAATAACTTCTCCATATTTGTCAGTCCTCCCCCCACACCTCCTCTGTCTAGACTTCATGCATCACAGACAAGCCTAAGCCTAGCTGGTTAACAACAGAATTAATTGCCATCCTAAACAGTTCTAGAAGCGAGTCCTGGGGCCACTTGATTCAGACATCAGTGAAGCCCATTCCAGGATGGGTTTTATGAGGAGCTCTAAAGATGAGACTCTGCAACGGGTGTAAGAGAGTGGCTGGCTGTGCTCACTCTTGTGTTCCATGCTTGACTATGTGGAGAAGTGAACTTCACTTTAGCAACAGAGAAAATGCCACACTCAGAACACTGCAGTGAAATTTGAAAGCAAATTTTCTTCCCCACCCCTTTAAAAATAGATTTATTTTATGTATGAGTACACTGTCACTGTCTTCACACACACCAGAAGAGGGCATCGGATCCCATTACAGATGGTTGTGAGCCACCATGTGATTGCTGGGAATTGAACTCAGGACCTCTGGAAGAACAGTCAGTGCTCCTAACCACTGAGCCATCTCTCCAACCCACTGCAAGTTTTTCTTAAAAGACACAAACAGGATGGACTGGCAGGGCCACCAGGGCCTCCATGGGTTGCGATTTCTAGGTAGTTGTTTTGGGTCTTGGTTCCCCAGAATCTGCACAGTCCAAGAGGACAACTTTTTAGAATAAAATAAGACTTTTTGGGGGAGGGGTGTGGTTTGGGAACGGCATGGGGGAGGGAGATGTAATCTGAGATGCTCATTGACAAGATCTTATGATGAAACAAGGCAGTCCAGTAGGTCAAGCGGATAGTTTTATAAAGCCAGAACTGGGAAGATGACTCAGGGAAGCCAGCAGGCTGCAGCTCCCTTTTGCAATGAAAATAAGCCTGCCCACCACTCTCACTGACACTGTGGATTCTGTGGAACACAGCGTGATTCCAGAATGGCTGGTCATTTTACAAATGATCATATGAACAGTCCTTACCAGCCTATGCTTCCGATGCGGCACTGTAGACCGTGTACGGAGGGCGTCAGGGTGGCAAGGTTACTCATCTCTTACAACCGCCGTAACAAAGTGCAGCAGGCTAGGTAGCAAAAGACAACAGAAATCTGTCTTCACCCAGTTCCGCAGGCCAAGAGTCCAAGATCGTCCAGCTCGGGTCCTCTAGACACTTTTAGGGAGTCTCCCAGGCCTCGCCTAGCCCCTGAAATTTCCCAGCGACCTTTGGCACTTGTTGGTTTTTAGGCATGCCTCTCCAACATCTTCATCTTCATGTGACCTTTTAACCTGTGTGTCTTCCCTTATAAGGACAATGGTCATTAGAGTTTGTTCCCACTCTGAGCTGGGATGAGTTCATCTTAACTGGTTATAGCTGCACAGACCTCGTTTTCAAGCCATTCCCTTCCGAGGGTCCAGGTGGACATGGATGTTTTGATGATGTAACCCAGGCCACTCTGTGGACATCAATGAATTCACAATGGAGAAGCAGAGGAGGGAGCCTGGAGAAGTAGAACTGGTCCTAGGAGGTCGGAACACTGAGTTCTGAGAAGGCTGGTGTTTGAATGAGGATGGGAAGGTCAGAGGAGAGCCCTGTCAAAGAGATAAGAGCTTGCAGGTGTTTCAGGCCTGGGGTAGGGATGTGTTTGGGGTGATGGAGAGGCAGTGGGAAACTCTACACAGTCAGGCTCCAAGAAGAGCAGGGGTAAGGGGGCTTTGGATGACAAGCTGTGATGGGTACCTTTCTATACTATGTGGACAGAAGCGACTTGGGTGTCTGGCTATCATCATGGACACTAGTGTTGACACCAGAGAGGTCCACAGACTTGTGGTGATGTCCCACTCAGCATCAACTTCAATCACGTGTGAAGGACAGTAGCTCATCCAGTTTCCGTATCACACCAATGCTAACAAGGCTCAGGATATCTAGTAGCATAGCTGCCTACCTTTCGCTCTGGAAAGATAATTGGGGATACATCTTGTAGTTTTAGAAGAATAAACTTTTGTCTACTGTTCTCATAAACTCCGGAGGCAGGAGGATTGCTTACTCTGTGCGATACAGTGTAAAAGAGTAGTTTCCAAAGATGGAGTCTCCATCTGAAGGGACGTATCCCATTGTGGTGAATCCCAGAACTTCTTGGTTAGCGTTGTAATTGTAGCTAGGTCCCACGGGTGGCGGTGGAGGGACTTGGATGTGTGACCAGATGACAGTGCATTCTTGTGTAACTTTACCGTATTTTCTGGATACATAGCATTTATGTAAATCATTTAAAAAAAAAAAAAAACGGAAAGAGTAACGAATACAGATGAGAGGCATACAGAGAGACCAAGAAAACCACCAGTGGTTTCTCAAATGCTGATGTCTGCCCTTCCAGTCCTCAGAACAGAAGAGCAGCACACTCTGGAAGTGCAGCATGTGTGGAGAAAGAAGCTGCTGTCCCAAACCCTGGGGCAGACATCTGGCCAACTCTTGAAAGTGAAGGAAATCATAAATATGAGACCAAATTTACTCATGTTTCAGGTACGTACATTTTTAATAGCCTGTATATTCTGATTTTAAAAAGATCATTTATCTTACGTATATGAATGTTTTGCCTGCGTGTATGTCTGTACGCCACATACATGCTTGGTACCCACGGAGGTCAGAGGAAGGCATCAAATCCCCTGGGACTGGAGTTATAGATAGGTGATTGTGAGCTGCTGTGTGGTTGCTGGGAGCCAAATCCAGATGTGGAAGGGGCAGCCAGTGCTCTCAAAGGCAGACCCAAAACTCTGGTGGAAGGGATCCGTTAAGATAGTCAACACTGTCCTGGTGGAAG
>JADRCH010000116.1:1087332-1152838 GCA_019843965.1 Rhynchomys soricoides | reverse complement strand
CAACACTGTCCTGGTGGAAGGGATCCGTTAAGATAGTCAACACTGTCTTACTACCAACATCTTCTAAATCTACTGATACCAAACCTAAAATAAATAAAAAACAGACAAATAAACAAAAATGATGCTGGCCGTAATGGTTTTTTTACCTGGTTTTCCTCTACCATAAAGATTCAGAGCATTGTCTGGGTCATCAGAGAGTCTGTTTCCTGCGTGATGCAAGGACTAAGAGGAAGAACTCAGGAGCCACACCAACTGGGGTTTCAGTTCTCAGTACACCAGCAGTGCATCCTTTGTTGAGTTAATTAACATCTCTGTGCTGTATTCTTCCATTGGGAAAGGAGAATATTAGGTTATATCTCAGGGAATCATTGTGGACGTTAAATGAGATGCAACTACATACCAGGTGTATCTCAATTAATAATGTTTAATAAACATCAACTTAGATCATGTATGCTGGATACATGCATGTCTTCATGCTTTGTTTATCCACCTTATTTTGGGAGATAGGATCTCTCACTAAACCTGGGGCTTGCTAACGGCCTAGGCTAGCCCATGAGCTTCAGTGACCTGGCTGTCTCTACCTCCCCAGCACTGGGCTGTAAGTATATTTCACCCATGCCCTACCTTTCACATCTATGAGGGGATCAAACTCAGGCCCTCATACTAATGTAGTAAGCCCTTGGTCACTGAGCCATTTCCTCAGCCCCTATTTTTTTCCTTTAACACAAATTCCAATGACTGTAACTTAGTTTATGTGGTGGGTTGCCTATGAGTGTATCCGTCTGTGAATTTTTGTATTTCTACTTCTTTGCTCATATATGAAAAAACTAAAAACTTCCACCAAATTCTACACACGGAATTTTGTGGGCATGTTTTTTTTCCCCCCTGCCTTGCAGTGTAAATAAAATTTGAGAGTATCAAGGGAGATGGAGGTTTTCATTTTATTGGACTGGTGCCTGGCACACACAAGGAATGCATCCATCACTGTTAATCAATCAGAGCTTCATTGTTATGGCAAGGGTGTCTTCTCTCTTCTCTGTGACTCTCTGGAAAAGAGTTAGCTCAATGAACCAGGTCTTTGCTATTAGGGGTCAACCTGGATTGCCAGGCCCTCCCTCATTCCCCCCAATATAAGCCCCTTCTTCCTAGGCATTAAAGCTTTACTTTCAGAACTTATAAGGCTCTGCCTTCCCATCTGTCTCTCTCTGACCCTCCAACATATCTGCTGTGGTGTTTTGAATGAGAATGTCCCTCATAGTCTCGGGTGTTTAAATACTTGGTGCCCAGTAGGTGGCACTGTTTGGGAAGGTTTAGGAGGTGTAGCCTCACAGAGTAAATATGTCACTGGGGGGCAGGCTTTGAGAGACTCACTCTATGTGTGGTTCACACTCTCCGCTTGGTGCTTGAAGTTGAAGATGTGAGCTCTCAGTTTCTTGGGCCTGCCACCCTGCTCATTGCTTTCTGCCATGGTCCCTCACTGTGACGGACTCTTAGACCCCTGGGACCATAAGCCTAAGTAAGCGCTATGTTTCTTAGTGGTGTTTATCATAGCTGAAGATGAGTAACTAATACCCCTGCTTATTAAGACTCCTCCTCGAGGTTTCCCAGGGCTGCTCTGCCCCCAGCCATATGTAGAGCTCATTGTGATTTCCTCCTCCTTCCTCACATCTCCCTCTTGTATGCCCAGCTTCACTAAGGGCTGGGAGCTATCAGACATTCTCCCTTCCCTTTTTCCAATCCCAGGTGGCCTCCATTGCGTTCACCGACAACAGGCCTACACTGATCCTTGTCTATGGCTGACTGGTTATCAAACCCACACAATGTGAATATTTTAAAGCTGGCTGCAGATTTTCAGGTTTGTATTCCCGCATGAGGGCATGTCTATGCTCCAGAGCAAAGATTAGCCTGTGCTCTTTGAAGCCACTTCCTGTGGCTTCTCATGTAGCCAGTGGATGGAAGCCTCTATGGGATCTTGCCACACTAATGGAGCAGCCTGTGTGGCCTGGATTCTGTGACGCCCCCTGTCAGAGATATGTAGCACTTGCCTCTATCCATCTACAAGGAGACGTGTGTCTGTACGTCTATCTCTCTATCCCTGCATTTACTCTCCCCTCTGACTGGAGCCCTGCTTCCCTAGTTGCTGAGTGCCCACTTCCTTTCATCCTCTGGGCTCCACTCCAATAGCCTCTCTTCTGAGAAACCCAGTGTAATGGTTAAGTAGGAATAACCTGAAACATCCTGGTTTCTCTGGGGTCTCTCTAGTGACAATCTCAGCAATGGCAGAAATGCTGTGTGTAGACATGCACACAGTGGGTACACAAAGGCTGCCGGCTGGGCAGGGGAGTGGCCTGAGGACAATGGCTCTTTTTGTCACTCAAAGTAAATGTGCCTTAAACAAACAATCGTAGTTCACAGTGATAGGGGCCAGAAGCCTGCAAATGGCTCACCAGGCTGCATCATGATGCTCCTGCCTGTGCCAGTGTCTGGTGCTGCTGGTTTCCTTAGTTGGTGGCTGGTTCCGGCAGTGACATCTCCCACTTCTTTTCCATTAGCTAAAAGTCCTACAAAATGGTTGTCTGTGTGGTGCAGTGGTGTGTGTCTGTAATGGGGGACAGAGGCAGGAGGATTGTCACAGGTTTGACAACAGCCTAGGCAACATAGTAGCATCGAGCCTCACTGGACACTAAAAAAGAAAAATGTTCTCTTCCTCCTCTTCCTGTTTCCCATCTCTCTCTGGCTCTTTCCGGAGGCAGAAAAGAGAGATATTCAGAACAATGGTCTCTAAGGGCCACAGTATTGAGGCTCCTCTGTAGCCAAATGGGCTTTTTTCCAGATGCCAGTTCCTATGGGCTTTGCTTTTCTGTAACCAGGGCTCAATTACTGCGAGCAACATCTGGACAGCCAATGGATTTTCAGGCTGTGTTGGTGCCACAGATGGTCTGGGAGGGGTGTCTCTAGGGAAGAACTGCCTGACTGCCTGTCAAGTGCTTCACTTAGGCATAGTCAGGGGCTACAATGGTGGCTGCGGACTGTCTCTGTCGCTATAATCTGATCACTGATAAGAAAGGTCACCAGGTACTTAAGGCAGTATTTGCCTCACGATGACAAAATATATCATTGGTAGTTTGGGGAACATGAGCCCCAATAAGAAAAGCAATAGAAAATATGTGGTGTTTTAGGGAGCTTTACTAAGAGAGTGACAGTAATTGCCTTTACTGCAGGCAGAGCAGGGCAAAGTATCTGTTTCTCTCCTTCGCAGAACCAACAGCCTTTGACATAGTAACTTACTTGCTAATTGATTTAACCATAAACACATCCAGAGAGTGGATGGTGAGTGTCAGTAAGAACTAGTCAATTCCTTCACCAATAAGTGACGTGAATATGTGTGGGTGGGTCTCAGAAACCAGCAACTACCAGAGCTCCAAAGGCGAAGCTCTCAGCACAAGACGGAGCTTTAAAAATGCGTGACAGTTCCCAGAGAGCAGAGAAGCACAGCACAAGGTGGCAGTCATGCATGGGGCCCCCTAGAGGGTATGGTGTGCATCTGCATGAAATTGCATTTGCATAAATTCTCTCCTAGGGGAATTCTCATTAGGATGTTAAACACATACAATTGGTTACTCTGTTACACATTTTAACTGATTCCTAGTCCTGGGAAAAAAGCCTTATGTTGGGTGGGTGAGATGACTCAGTGGATAAAGGAGTCTGCTGCCAAGCCTGGTTAATGAGTTCCATGCACGGCATCCACATAGTGGAAGGAGAGAACTGACTCTTGCACCCTTGTGCTGCATGAGAGTATACAATATGATTAAAAAAGAGAGTCTTATGCTGCACACACTGTAAATCATAAATCATAAGTCTATGATTTACATACAGGAAAACAAATGCAAATTGGGTTTCTTCATCAGTCAGTTGGAGAGGTGGATGTTTGCATTTGATGGGGTTGGTGCTTCCTGTGTACATGGAATGTATCCATCACTAGTTAGTCTTCCCTTTCTCTCTGTAGTGGTCTGAATGAAATGGCCCTCATAGGCTCATAGGGAGTGGCATTACTAGGAGGCGTGGCCTTGTTGGAGTAGGTGTGGCTTTGTTGGAGAAAATGTGATATTGAGGGTGGGCTTTGAGGTTTCAGATGCTCAAACCAGGCCTGGAGGTTCGTTGTCTCATCCTGCTGCCTATGGATCAAAATGTAAAACTCTCGGCTACCTCACCAGCACCATATCTGCCTGTGTGCTGCCATGCTTCCTGCCAAAATGGTAAGGAACTAGACCTCTGAATCTGTAAGCCAGTTCCAAGTAAATGTTTTCTTTTATAAGAGTTGCCTTGGTCATGGCTTTGCTTCACAGCCATAGAAACCCTAACTAAGACACTGCCTCTCTTCTCAGTGCTGGGTATCAAATCCAGGGCCTCATACCTCCTGGGAAAGTACCTTACTTCTGGGCCTCCCTATGTATTAAGCTTATTTCTACAAATGTCACTGGCCCCACATAATCAGGGATGCTGCTAAATGACTTCAGTGACACTTGTGCTGCCATTGCTCCTTGGCCTTTGATGGGCTTGGAATCTTGCTGGCTCTTGTCTACTCCCTCTGCGGAGTTTTCATAGTCCATAACAATGCGGTTAAGACCTCAGAGCCTGTTTCTTCAAGCTTCTCCGTCCTTACTTTGGGCTCCTATTCTGTTCTTGTGTTGTTGATTTCTCTGGCCGTCAGCAGCTCCTGAGATTTGATGTGGGACCCCGAATCTCTCATCTGCCTAGCTTCCACCCCAGTTGAAGAATGGCTAAAATATAGTTTTGGATTCCAAAATCACTTACAGTGTCTGTTATTTCTCTTCTGTTTAAATTCACAAGGCTTTCCAATTTTATTGAGGTAAAATTGATGTGTGGATTTAAGGTCTGCAAACTGAGGATAAGGTAGGTGTCCATATTGAGAAATGATTGATACAATCAATAGGTAGCATGCCCATCGTTTACAGAGTTGCCAGTTTGTGTGTACACATATATATGCATGTGTGCATGCATGCATATGTACGTGTGTGTAAATATGTAGATGAATGTATGAATATGTGAATCGGCATGCAAGTATAGATGTACGCATGTGTATTGAGAATAAGCTCCAGACTCTTAGCACATTTAATGTATGCAATATAATCTTGTTAATCATTGTTGTAAATTGCCATTGGTGACCATTTGTTTAAATCTTTCTATGTGCGCGCGCACACACACACACACACACACACACACACACACATTGTTTGAGACAGGCTCTCTTACCACCATGTGAGTCTATCTAGCCCAGGAGCTTCTAGACACTCTCCAGTTTCTTCTATGTCCCATGTGGATATAGGAACATGTCCAGTTTTATGTGTGCTCTGGGGACCAGAACTCATGTTCTCACATTGCATAGCAAACACTTGCCCACTGAGCCATGTCCTCTGCCCATTGTGTGTCCTTTGACTACTCTGTCCCCATCCTGCCTCTGAGGCCCTGGGAGAAGCCACACATCAATGCTGTGCTGGCTTCTGAAGCTCTGACCTCACGGGTCTGCAGGCTCCTGTGCTTACCCTGAAGCAGTGCTTTTCAGTGGAGGCTGGAGGCAGTTGGCCATGGCCAGGCAGTTCCATTGACATGGCTACTGCAAGTCTCTAGTCTACCTGGTGCTACTAAACAGGATGTCAACCCCATTCCATCAGAGCTGGATGCCATGTTCTGCCAGGATTCTCATCGATGTCATCACTATGGTTTCATTAACAGCAGGGCACAGTGACCTCACTTCAGGCACCAACTGATTTTCCATTTCTATTCTGAGATCAGGAACTAGACTCTGCTCACTGGCCCTTCCCCAACTAGGAGACCTCTGTCTCCATCCATTATAATGGAAAGCGGCATCCATCTGTCAAGAGCCCTTGGCTGATTCCTGTTTGTACAACACCCCTAGAGATAGAGATAAAGGCAAAATGATTTAACTTCTGAGGTTGACAGCCAGGTGCCAAACAAGCCTTCCATTGTTTTCTTTTTAATTATATCTTTTTAAAAATCCCTTAATGTGGTTGTTCCCTTTTTTATATTCTCATTCTAATTTTCTCCCAACTCCGGAAATTAGACCATTCAAAGACTTGATTTTGATTTATCCTCTCCTTGAGAGACTGGCTGTCTTCTGATGGCTAGAGGGGTCTCCTTGGCTCTGAGAAAAGTAGCTGTCTCGTCAAGCTGTGCCTGGCACATAGCTCTGTACTCCTGTCAATCAGGACTGGATGGGACCTTGCGAGAGTGTCCCTGTGCATAAGATCTAGGAAAACGAGAGAGCAGGACCATTCTTGGACTCAGAGCCATCTGATCCGGCTTTAGTGAGCTCTGAGCAAGACTGCTTCATTCCTGAGTGTGTCCTGGAGATCACACAGTGTTGCTCTCAGGAGGAAGCCACAAGGGTACTCGGATCACCACAGGGCTCCTTGGTGGGGATGCAGGGCTGAGACTCAGCAGTTTCAGGCAGAGGCTGTAGGTGGGGTTGTGAGACAGCACCCTAGCACACATGGACCTTGTACAGTTCAGCCTCCGTTCTGGTGAGTGCTCTGGGGACAGTGAACTAAAGCTGTATGTTGAGTTATCCTGGTGTATGTCATGGAATGACACCAAGTTGTGCTTGCTCAGGGTTCCCAGCCATACAGAGTCACCGGGCCCCTGTCTGTACTACCATCCAGTGGAAATTACTGTCCAGGTCTCCCTGGAGTCTGGGTTTGGCATGGTCCAGGGGGTTGTCTGACAGGATAATTTTGGTACCAGCCAGCAGTGTGCAGGAATGACCATGCCTGATTGTCACTGTCAGTCAGAACCAGAGTCTAGGCAAGGCAGCTGAGAGCTACTGCCAGGACTCCCATTCCCCCACCCTCCACCGCCCAGGAATCCAGTGACCCTCAGGGCTCAAGCAGCCTCTTTGTACTTCAGGAGCTTCCCATGGGTAGGTGTTGCTGGAATGTAGGTAAGGGGGCAGAGAGGCTGACTTTCTGTGAGTCAGCGTAACTCCCCAGTTCCCTGCACATGGGTGAAGGGTGGAGAGAAAGCACTGTCCTCCAGAAGGCTGGGGCTCATTCAGGCCTCTGCTTTAAGCTGCAAGTCTGCACCAGCAGGAAGCTGGCTGCCTGGGAGGGAGAGGAAGGGAAAATAGGAGGATCTGACATGCCTGCTGGGTCTTCCTGGCCTCAAAGTGGCATCCACTTTCTAGAAGCTTCTTAGAATCTCAGGTTTCAAGGCCCTTGGTCTTAACTGTCTTGGTTATTGCTTCTGTTTCATTATTTCATGGTTTTGACCAGACCACAATGCTGTGACTAAGAGTGGTGTACTTCTGTTCCTTCCAAAATAGCTCGACTACAGGAGTCTGGAGGGGTAAGTGTTCGCTAAAGCCAGCCTAGCAAGCTCAAGGGTCAGTGAGAGATTGTCTTAGGGTTTTACTGCTGTGAACAGACACCACAACCAAGGCAATTCTTATAAGGACAGCATTTAATTGGGGCTGGCTTACAGGTTCAGAGGTTCAGTCCATTATCATCAAGGTAAGAGCATAACAGCATCCAGGCAGGCTTGGTGCAGGAGCTGAGGGTTCAACATCTTGTTTCAAGGGCAAACAGGAGAAAACTCTTCCAAGTAGCTAGGACATGGGTATTAAAGCCCATGCCCACAGTGACACACCTACTCCAACAAGGCCACACATCCTAATAGTGCCACTCCCTGGGACAAGCATTTACAAATCATCACAGAGACCCTGCCTCAAAAAGTAAGATGGAAAAGTGATTGAAGAAGATGCTGAATGCAGACCCCTGGCCTCTGCACACACACTAACCTCCACCAACACATGCATACTGCTCACTCACACACATGAGCACTTCCCCCACATAAGCTACACACACACACATACACACACACACACAAACACACACACACACTCATAGATGGACATGTATACACATTCACCCACCCCCATACATGGAGCTACTCAGACACAGACACACACGCACACACGCATACACACACACACACACACATATACAGGCGCTCATAGATGGACACCTATACACATTCACCCATCCCCATACATGGAGCTACTCAGACACAGACACACATACACATATACAGGCACTCATAGATGGACACGTATACACATTCACCCACCCCCATACATGGAGCCACTCAGATGCAGACACAGACACACAAACACACACACACACACACACACACACACACACACTCGTGCATATACACCATGCACTTGTATGGTTCTTCTCTTAAACGTTAATACTTTCTTACGTGTCTTCTCTTGTAACTTTTGGACTTTGAAGATTTAGAAACATCTTTCAGTTTGTTCTATTTCTGTTTGATTTTATCACTCTTTTTTTTTAACACTGGCTGCTAGAATATTTAAATTTCATGGTAATTACCTTACCCTTCACCCCTCACTACAAAGCTCATTTTCCTCCTACTGTTTGTTTTATTTCTCAAGTGTCACTTTGCGTGTTTTCAAAGTGGTAGATGCTGCGGACCATCCCTTTAAAGTGAACTGTCGTGTGTGTCCCTGCTTCCCCTTTGAAAACTCTTTGTGGGTTCGTAGACCTCTGTTGAAGGTCTCTTGAAAGCCGACAGAAAGTGCGGCCCTTTGAGCAGTCGGCTGCATTCATTCTCTGCTCTTGTTTTGTCATGAAGACTGACTGTACCTTAAAATAGATTAGCCAGGTACAGAGGGACTTGCTGTATTTCAAACTTCTCAGGGGTTTTGAGAGAAGCTGAGGCAGGAAGATCACTTGACCCATGGGGTTCCAGGCCAGCCTGGTTCTCACAGTGAGACTCAGACCCCAAATCAAAATGAAGCTCAAACACCTCCCCTTTACGGCCTCCACACTGGTTCAGAGGGATGGGAGGGCTGAGTTCTCTGGCTCTGAGACGACCGAAGGCCAAGCTTTCATGGCTGTGACCTCTCATTCCAGTTGTTAGCTGGATTTAGTTTCTGGTGGCTGTAAGAACGAGACACCTGTTCCCTTTTACTCTGTCCCCAAAGGCCTTCTTTCACAGTGACCCCCATCTCCAAGGACATCAGCAAATCCTCTCTCATGTTTGGAGTCTCGCTTTCCAGGTAGCTCGTAGGACCTTCATATGGATATGCAGTCCATATCGTGTATGGCCCATCCATGTGCAGTGTATACTTTAGTGATTTTTATATATTCACAAGGCTAGAACTGCAATCACAACTAGTTTTAGAACCTTTTTTATCACCTCTCTAAGACTCCAGGCTCCTTCTCAGTCTCAGAGAAATGCTTTCATCTTTTGCTACAAGCATGGGATTGGCCATGTGTTTTAACGGACAATTTTGTCTTGTTATTTTCAGGAGATCACATTTGGGTGATACCTAGTGGAACAGTCACAGGGAAACAAGATATCTTGGATTTATTCTAAAATGGGTTATCGAGAAGGAAATGGTGGGCTATAAATGTCTTCATAGCTATTGGAGCTGGTCGCCGAGAATAAAAGCCTTCATTGTGCTGATCAGCCTACTTCGTGCTTACTTGAAAACTCTTACAGAACCCTCCAGACACTGGGCCTCTACTCAGAATTCAGTCTAAAAATAGGTTAAGGGGTTTAGAGTTGGAGGAAGTCTTTATTGGATAGAAGTGTGTGTTCACTGCTGAGGCCAACACCCAGCATGGGGTTCTGATGTCCGATGCACCCCATGAGCTGTGCTTTGCCATCTCTGTCTCTGAGAAGTTCCAGCTCCCTTAGGAATGGAGGGTACATGTGATCAAGTACCCAGGAACACACTTCAGTAAAAGAAATGGTAGTCCAATGTCTCTGGAATAGAGAGCTCTGTGTGGGGTCAGGATTCCCGTTCTAGAAATTTGTGTGTGTGCCTGTATGTGTGTGTGTGTGTGTGTGTGTGTGTGTGTGTGTGTGTGTGGTCCCAGGAAATACAGGTGAAGAATGAAACCATGAGATGAAGAGGAAGGATATCCAACAGGATCATTTTATTCAGCCAATGACACTGGATCTTCAGCAGCTTGGAACTCTGGATAACATGAAGGAACAGCCCAGACACATCACCGGGTATTTATACACCACTTCCCCGCAGTCTGTGGCTCCCTGAAGGTTTTGGTTTTCTAGCAGAAAGCCATTAGGTGAACAGAAGCTTGTGGTGGGGTCAGAGACAGGATGGGCTTCGTGGCGAGGTTAAGTCCAAGAGTATGTTAGGAGGGTTTAATCCACCTTTAATGCATTTGTCATCATCTTGTCCATAATTAACCTTGGATGTCATTTAAGCAGTCAGCAGAAGTTCACCTCTTCTCCAGGAACTGGAGCATCCATTGGCCCCATTAGCCACTCACATCAGCCGCATCTTTGCCTCCCCGGCCATTCCACCAATCCTCAGAGCAACAGCCTAGAAAAGGAAAGAAAACTAAGATGCAGCCATCCATCTCAGACATCTCTTACACAATTTTACTTAACCTCAGGGGAGCAGAAGGGAGTCCTGTTTCCTGGTACCAGTTGGAGGAGTTAACTTCTGATCAGGGAAATCAGGTCCTCTTCAACAGCCCAAGAAAACAATCAGGTAAACTTGTCAGGTACTCTGGGTAGCCAAGGGACTATCCAGCACCACTGGCAAGCAATCAATAATCGAGAATTGTCTTCCTTAAGGGAGGGCTTCAAATCCCACACTCTCGAGTGCTTTGCATTTGCTGACTGAGTTTGGTGGCTTAGATGTTTTTGTCATGCTGATTTCTAGCTGCCAGTGGCTGAGCACCTGGCTCGGAAAAAGCCCTGGCAGTGTTTCGTTTATCAGTGTTGTAACTGGCTTGTGTGAGCAGAAACAAGCTGGCTCCAGCCCATCCCAGCCATGAGGACCACTCCTTTCCTGTACTCCAGGGGTTCAGGGCAATTATCTATAAAGCCTTGCTAGCCGCTGCAATGACAACAGCGCCACCCTAGGGGAAACTAGGTAGCAACACTGTCCACACCCTTTAAGGAGAGAGTACCGCCTGTTCCCTGAACAAACTATATCCACAGATCATGGTCAACTCCAGACAGCAAGGCAGCAAGGACAGCGATTGTTGGAAAGATGGCTGGCATTGATCTGCAAGGCAAAGACTGCCAAGTCCCCAAGCACACAGACAGTCCCATGTCAGGCTACTAGACAGGTCTTGGAATGTTGAGATTTATTGCTGGCCCCAAGGATTCCCTACTCCTTTGATCAGCCCAGTCTGGTAGGTGAGAGTAAACATCTCTTTGTTGGAGTTGACACCCACTCTGTGTAACAAGCACACAGCCAAACTTTGTGGGTCACTTTTCACTTCCTTTATTAGAAGACAAATGAGTTTTCGATTACTGGTCCAAGACCAGTATCCAGTAGGACAGTCAATGGAGTTTAAGAGAAACGTCACTTGGAAGTGAGCGTGGCTGTTCATGTTGAACAAGATGGGAAAGCCTCACTCCATGCTCAACCTGGGTATCCGTTGAGTGATTGTTGTAAATTAGCTAACTCTATTTTTTTATCGCAAGTTCACAAGACTCCACTAAGCATTAATGAGATGTGCTGGTTATCCTTCGTTAACTTGACACAAAGTAGAGTAATCTGGGAAGAGGAAATCCCATTGGAGGGATTGCCTCCATTACACCAGCCTGTGGGCACGCTGTGGGGGCCTTTTCTTGATTAATGATTGATGTGGGAGGGTCCAGCCCACTGTGGATGGAGCCACCCCTGGACTGATGGTTCTGGGTTCTACAAGAAAGCAGGCTGAGCAAGCCAATAAACAACATTCTTCTGTGGTCTCTGTTTCAGTTCCTGTCTCTAGGTTCCTGCCCTGACTTCCCTCAGTGATGGACTGTGATGTGAAAATCTAAGCCAAATAAATCTTCCTCTTTCAAAATTGCTTATGGTCAGAGAGAAAGTAAATCAATATAGGAGATATTAAAAATATCCAAAATTGGGATAATTTGAGAAACTGTAAAGAGCCCTGGTAGCAAGTTTAATTATTGTAACAGGCCCCCAGACCTAGGTAGACCTCCAGACCTTAGCACAACTGACACCATGATAAAAGCCCCTTCAGGCCTTGGAACCCAGCATGGAGGCAGCAATGCTTGCCAATGCAGAAACAAAGACCTAGTCCACTGCCAGAGACAAAGGCTAAGTCAACAGTCCCAGGATGCGGCTGGGAAAGCCCTTAAATATACTAACCTTGCTTTTTGACTTCTGTTGCTCTGCTTCTTGCTAACTGATAGTTAACTGTGTCAACCCAGGATATGATTTCTATGCTTAAAAAGCAAAAACCAGTAAGGCTCATGGCTCCATGATTTGGGTGAGTTCCCTGCAGGACAGCGAACTCTATACATTAATACAGAGGACAGCTAGACACGTGGGCCTAAGGCTTTTCAGGATTATTTTATTTTTAGCTAATGTAGATTAATTAATTAAATGTCTTGATTGGGCTGGATATTTCTTCATAGATGTGTACAGTGAACAATGATTTTTTTAAAATGTAATTTAAGGTGGTATTCATGCTGTATGGACAGGTCAAGGTATTATATTTGTCTTTTGAATGTTAAAAAAGCTTATATCAGTAGTAGAATCTTTAAAAAAGAGTTCTTTTAAATTTATGTGTGGGTGTCTTGCCTACCTGTATGTCTCTGCACTACATGTACATGTCTGCACCTCCCCAGTGCTGGGATCATAGTGTGAACTATGTGCATGGTAGTTTCTGGTGGAGAAGGGCGCTGGTTAATAGAGCCAGTTCCCCCTGTTGTTTTCTCTTGCTGAGTGGAGACATGGGCATTTTACTAGCAGGTTCCTTCTCTGGGAATAGCCAAGTCATTCTGTTCATTTTTTGCTCATGAGGTCACATCTCAGAGCCTACAGATTGGAACAAAGAGTGTACAGTGAGAAAGAGGTTCTCACATATCTTATTAAATTCCCGGAGACGGCAGCTGTAATGCCGATATCAAATAATATGCAGATAAAGGATGTTGTGTGTAAATTCAGCCTGAGGGATATAGCTTAAATTGGTCTGTTTTGCTGTTGAAACTCCTTTGAAAACATCACCCTTCTTGCATGTATATTCTGCCTCGTTGATTTGTACAGAGTGGTTAACAAGTGACACTTGTCATAGAGATTAAAACAATTAAAAATCTCTTGAAACCCCTCGGACTTGTCCTGAAGCATCCCTATGTCGGAAAGATATGGAGAGAGATAGAAAGAGTGCACGTTGAGAGACAGACAGACAGACAGACAGACAAGGGCATGGCTTTGGAAAAGCATAAAAGTGAGATTTAGAATTATTCTGAGGGACTGGAGAGATGGCTCAGAGGTTAAGAGCACTGACTGCTCTTCCTAGAGGTTCTGAGTTCAATTCCCAGCAACCACCAAGTAGCTTACAGCCATCTGTAATGGGATCTGATGCCCTCTTCTGATGTGTCTGAAGACAGCTATAGTGTACTCATATACATTAAATAAATAATATTTTTAAAAAGAATTGTTATTTTAAAAATAATAATTAAAAATAAATATATATGAATCCCTCACCACCATGTTAGTGACATTGGACAAACAACTTCCCTTTGCACGGAACAAAAGTGAGCCTGGAACTGGCATAGGCTCAGGGGGCAGAGCCTGTTCCTTGGTGGGTGTGACAGACAAGGGCACTGCCTGGAAGATGAATTTCAACTTCAGTTTCCCAATTGGACCTATCCTTGTAGACTGCACAGAGGGTCCTAGTGTAGGGCTTTACGAGAACTTCAGGGCGACTCCCTCTCTAAAGCTATTCACAAGGCTGGGAGATGGCTCAGTCAGTTAAGTGTTAGCGTTGCAAGCTTGAGGGTCAGAGTTTGTTCTTCAGAACCCACATTTAAAAGCTGGCCACAGTGGCACAGGTTTGGAATCCCAGTGCTGGGGATGTGGAGACTGACCAGCCAGCTAGCTTGCTTGCAAAGTTCCAGGTCAGAAAGAGACCCTGTCTTAATAATTAAGGTGCATGGCTTCTGAAGAATGACATCCCAAGTTGACCTCTAGCCTCACATATGTACTCACACCCATGTGCACCTGCACATATATGTATGGCCACACACACACACACACACACACACACACACACACACGACAGTAAATGGCTGGTGTGGAATGTGGCCTGGGATGGTAGGATGTGAGGAGGAAGAGGAGGAGAAAGGAGCTCTCGCCACCATGTGCTCACCTTTCTCAGTGTTTGCTCTACTGTCTTCTCTTCCCTTTCTTGCTCCTCATGACACCTGCTGGCTGCAGTGGGCTGGCTCTTCAGTGGGTACCTGACTCAAGAGAGCAACTGTGCTGTGTGGCCTTTGGCTTTGGGCTTGAGAACAAGACATCAGTCTTATCCAGGTGCCCATGATTTCATCTAAAGTCCCGCAGCCCACTGTATGAACCGAGGAAGCAAAACCAGAGGTGCCACATGTCTCCCTGAGATTACAGAAATGGGGGGTGTCTCTGTGAGATTACTTGGGAATTGAGATGGCTCCTGACTGCTGAGTCATTAAGACAGCCCAAGATTCGTTAAATTCACATCATTTTCTCTCTTTTGAAATCTTCATTTGCAAGTCTGTGATTCCTTCCTAAACATCTGTATTGTCAGAGATGACAGAGAGAGACAGACAGTGGGTGAAACTCTGTGACTGGAAATCCAGAAGACTCAGATAGGAAATATTTACTGATTGGGTCAAGTGTGTCCAGCCAGCACACATGGGACTAGGCTAGGTGTGGTGGGGTTGTGGAGTCTCTGAGTCACCGAGGGTAGGGTGAGAAGGCTGGCACTGCAAAGGGTAAGGGATTGTTGTCCCTCTTATGTGGGAAGATGAGGAGAATGAACCCCAGGAGTCTTGCTATGGAGGCAGGGTAAGTGACCCGGTATTCCTGTTCCAACAGGCAGACAATTTCAGAACCTGGGAACACAGTCGTAGAGAAAAATATAATGTACACCTGACATTAGGCCACACCCCATAACTGCCACCCTATTGTGCCTTTTCTTTTACCCTCAAGTCTTATTGAATGAGAACTGGGGACCTATGCACCGGGCAGGTTGCAGCTCAGGGTGGCTGGTGCTCTGGTTCAGTTCCTTTGTCTCCCAGAGAGGCACTCTCAAAACTGCAAAAATCAAGAACTGGAAGAAAGCTTGAGACCATCTTGGGCTCTTTGCCAAGGACTTTAGATCAAGCCCCCTTGTTCCACAGCCCCCCAAAGAAATGTTATGAACCCCATTGTTCTTGTAGGAAGGTCTGTGGCTCTCATCATTTAGTCCCAGTGTACACGAAGTTGGTCAAGCCCACTCTCCAGCACACGCAGTAGGGTTAAAGAAATGGTGGCCAGGGGAGACCATGCTGTAGGTGGGGATCCTGTGGGCAGGTGACAGCGAAGCCTTTATTGGGGACAAAAGGCTTTGCCCACATTATTTCTTCCCATGATCAGTCTTTTAAAAAAATCCCATCAGCAGCTCCCCAGGAAAATGAAATTTGCCTTAGAGAGGGTGACAGCTGCAGTCACGTGTCCCTTTAACTGGGAATTAATGAATAAAAATGAGCTCTCCAGTTCCAGAAGAGAAAGGGGTATTTTAAAATGTGTGATTAGGACTGGGGTATTAAAAGCAACTCTTACCAGCATTCTCAAGGTTCTGTATAAATATTAACTCATTAATCTTTATAAAGCATAGTTTTAAAAGATTAATGTTATCTTAAATTGTGTGTACACATGTGTGTAGGTTTCAGGGGTAGGCCTGTGAGTAAAAGTGCCTGCAAGGACAAAAGGGACATCGAATTCCTTGGAGCTAGAGTGACAGGTGCTTGGGAGTCACCCCATGGGCACTGGGAACTGAACTTGGGTCCTCTGCAAGAGTACCACTGAGACATCTCTCTAGCCCTCAGCAGATCCAATATATATATATATTGAACTAGTTGGCTGATTTTATGTCAACTTGACACAGACCGAGGTCATCTGAGAGGAGGGAACCTCCATTGAGAAAATGCCTCCATAAGATCGGGCCATAGGCAAGTCTGTGGAGCATTTTCTTAATTAGTGATTGATGCGGGAGGGCCCAGCCCATTGTGAGTGGTGCCATCCCCCTTCTGGTGGTCCTGGGTTCTTTAAGAAGGCAGGCTGAGCAAGCTATGAGAAGCAAGACATCATCCTGCACGACCTGTGCATCAGCTCCTCCTCCATACTCCTACTGTGTGAGTTCCTGCCTCGCTGCTTGGGATGGTGAGCTGTGATATGGAAGTGGAAGCAGAATAAACCCTTTCCTGTCCAAGTCACTTTGGTCACGCTGTTTCATCACAGCAATAGAAACCCGGACTCAGTCACCCTCCTGGTTTTAAGGCATCTGAAGAATCAAAATTCTAAGCAAAGTAAAGTACCTAGAAATGAGTCAGAAAGCTCAGAGGAATTGCTCAGTCTCAGGTCGGAGGTCGTGATAGTGAGAGCTTTCTCCTTGGGACACCGTGCTGTGTAGATAAGCTCTCTAAAGGGGGGTGGGTGGGAACGTCCAGTTCCAGGGTCCTAGTGATTATTAATACTATGAAAAAAATCAAGGCTATTATGTAAAATCGAAAGGCGAACAGCAGACTGTGTAAAAACAGTTTCGACAAACACTAGGCATTTGTGTGTGACTCCGGAGCTGTGGGCAATATTTTCTTTTTTCCAATGTGGGTTTCCACTTTCCCGTTCTGGAAGTTGCCAGACCACTGTGCTGATTATTCACAGCCTAAAAGTTTCTTACTTTGATATAACCTCATTGGTCTATTTGGGGTTTTGTGTTTTGTTTCTTAGACTGTGGGGGTGGGGTAATTTGGGACAATACATTTGAGCGATTAAAATAACAACACTTCACAAAGAAAGGAAGACGAACACGGCATTTAAAATGTTTGTTCTACTGATTTATTTTTAAAATATGTCCATAAGGACATATTTGTATTGTCCTCTGAGCACACCTTTAATGCCCGTCCTCCTCCGTTGGTCACCTTCAGAGCTCTAGACAGCTGAACTTCTGCTTTCAAAACAGCATTTTGGGGGCTGGTGAGACGGTTCGGTGTGCAAAGGTGCTCACCTTCAAGTCTGACCACCCGAGTTGGATCCCTGGCCCCACAGGGTGGGGGGAAAGAACAGATAGGAGGGGGACACTCAGCTGTCATATAGATATTCCCAACCAGAGATCACAGAACTCGAGTTTTCAGAGGCTTGTGGCTAAGACAGAGGGTAATCAGAGAGTGGACAGAAAAGCAGGACTTTAGGGGTGACAGAGGAAGCAGCAGAGCCCTTGTTCTCCCCCCCAACTCCTCCCCACACACCCAGGCTGCTGCTTATGAGACACCAAGGACTGTGTGGAAACCCACAATCTCTTTCTTCCTGCTTCCAGTTTGTGTCCCCAACCATAGCGACTGAGGAAATTATTTCTCCAGGGTGCATGGTTAATTGAATTCCCTACCAGGCTGACTTCCAGGAACTAAGGCATGCAGAACCAGGATTAGCAGTAGGGACACATACAGGTTATGGAATCAGTTTGAATTAGTCAGGTGTGGTAGAGGCCATTGCTTTCCTAGGCATCATTCAGGAGGGGCATCAGAGGCAGTGAGATTGACCATACGGTGCTCACACAATCCAGGTCATGCGCTGTCTGAACAATGACAAGGAACATCTGATATGATCAAAACCAACCATCCAACCAACCAACTAACCATCCAACCAACCAGACAAACAAACAGCATTTCAAGTCACAGGAGACTGAGTGTACAAGAGCCTGAGCCTGTGACTTGGGGTTTAGAATCACATGCTGTCAAAGAGGCAAGGTGTCTGTGCTGATGAATCCTAAGGATGTCCTAAGGTATATGTTCCAGGGTGGACCTGTCTGGACACTGCTCCTACATCATGGCTCACTGTCTTGCAGCAGATTGCTGACTGTCTTTTTCCATATCAACCTGCCACCAGACTGTCCTTAAAACTGGTTAAGCAATCCTTCTAGTCTGGGAGCTGTGACTGACATATCTCTGCTGCTTTCAAGATGGCAGTAGGAACTGTAGTTCATACCCATGATGGCGATGGACAAAGAACACAATAATCATGTAGGGAACATTTTTGTCTGTTCAGTCATTAGGCGGCTCTATCCCAGGTCTGGTTCTGCAATGGAAGAGCCCTCTTGGTCTGGTAACTGCTCTCTCTGACACCCTTAGACTCATGGGCTGGGTAGAATTCCTGCTCCATTGCTACTATGAGAGATGGTTGTTTCTCATTATCTGCTTTGATGCTCATATCATCCGAGGTTTGACCAGTGGGACGGTTTGGCCTTTGGATGCCCTGTGTCCTTTGCCGTGTTCCCAGAGCTCCCCCTTGACTCTGAGCAGAAGCCTCTTCAGGCTTGTATGCAGTTTCACAGCTTTAGTTCTGGAGACTGAATGCTGCCTGGAGTCCTGTTTCTCAGAGTGAGCAGTGCTCAGAAAGGACTGCTTAGCATTCTTAGTTTCAGTCTTTCCAGCAGACAAGCAAAAGCAAGCACCTCTCTGTTATCTGTTGTCTGTCATCTTTCAAACCATCAGCCATCCACCATCCATCAACCTATGTACCACCTGTCAATCTAAGCTCTCTGTCACATCTGTCTACCTGTCACCTCTCTGTCATCTATTTTGGATCTCGCTAGCTTCTATCATCTGCCATCTATTTCTATCTCAGTCTATTATCTCTGTATCCTTATCTATCTCTATTATCTATCTGTCTATCTTTTCTGGCTATCTGTCTACCATCTATCACTGTCATTTAGTTTCTACCTTCCACATCAATCAATCATTTGTCAGTCTATTGTTGATCTATTATCTATCTTCTTTCACTTATCAATATCATTTATCTATCTTCTATTATCCATGTTCCATCTTTATAATCTATCATCTATCTATCTATGTATCTATCTATTTATCTATGTATCTATCTATGTATCTACTTATCTATCTATCTATGTATCCATCTATGTATCTATCTATCATCTATCTATGTATCTATCTACATATCTATTCACCCACCTACCCACCCATCTATAATCTATCTAGTATATTATCTATCTTTTCATCTTAAAACCGTATTACCATGAGCCATATTTCTACAGTATAACAATTTCTGGCCAATTTTCTTGCCCAAATCTTTCTGAGAAACCTGCAGGTGTTTGGTTTTTGTTTTTATTTTTTTCATTTTTTGTGACAAGTGCCACACCAAACGAGCTATATCCCAGTCCCAGCCAACTTGTATTCTTGGCAAAATATAAGAGATGATCTGTTTCTTCCTGGTTTTCACCAAAGATGTCCCTGTCACATCTTTGATCAGTTTGATGTGAAAGACATAAAAACTCAGGGTAGTTTCATTTATTTACATTAGAAACATATTTATCCATTTATTGAGAATTTTAGTTTCTCAAGATAGCATAATATTGTAATTTGGGAGCTGGATAGATGGCTCAGTGGTTAAGAGCACTTGCCATTGTTTCAGAAGACCAGGGCTCGGTTCCCAGAACATATATCATGTGGCTCACAACCACTGATAACTCCATTTCCAGGGCCTCTGAGGGAACCTGCACACACATGACACACATGACATACATTCACACACACACACACACACACACACACACACACACACACACTTTTGCTGTGAACATGCCTTCCCCTTCTGCTGCCTCATGGGAATCCTCACTTCCCTCCTCCCTGTCAACTTCAAGGTTCTTCCTCACCCGATTTGCAAAGAGCACACATACCTGGCTTCTGTTTTTTCCCACCTGCACAGGCACTGTGAAACAACTTTTTATTACAGGAGAATTACCCCTAGGTTCCAGTGCCAATCCGTGCTTTTGTTATTTTTTCTCTTGAATTGTTGTATTCCCTTGCATTTGCACAAATCCCACGGATGAACAGAAGGACTGCAGACGCATGTGCAATATAAGCCCTTCGAAGACATGAGCACAGTCTTCTCTGTCTGTCTCAAATATCTATCTGTAGGATTGTACTATCTCATGGGTGAATTTAGAAACAATTAAGGGTTTTCCTATGTGGTTCATCAAGTGTCTGATCATTCTCTCTCTCTCTCTCTCTCTCTCTCTCTCTCTCTCTCCCTCTGCTAAGAAAACTTTTAAAAACTGGGAAGTGAAAATTTGGCTTCTCTAGTCACTCTATCGAGGTATAGTTTATAAGAAAACCTCACTATCTAGCAGGGGGATTTTAGTAAAGAACAGACATACTTTCATTTCCACTCTTAAGAGTGAATTCATATGGATCTGTCAATCACCTGGCCAGAAAAAAAAAAAAATGGTCCTGACCAGTCTGTCCCCCAAATTTAAAAAAAAAAAAACCAAAACTGTATAAAGCTTACCTGAACGTGGGCTCTCTGGCTCCTGACCACCTTACTCTGCATGTCTCATCTGAAATGATTGGAGATCACGGGGACTGGGCAGCTGAGAGAAGGCTAGAGAAGGACCAGGGTAGCAAGCCTGTTGCAGATTCTCCTTCCCCTCGTTGTTTCTATGGCTGGTTTTGTAGTTTTTACTTCCTGTATGGGCATCACATAAACAGTTCTTTTCTTAATAATGATTAATTTTATTTGTGTATGTGTGTGTACATGTATACACGCCTGTATGCTAGTGCATGCTTAGGGGCCAGAAGCAGATACTTGATCCCTTCTAAGTTGGAGTCACAGGTGTTTGTGAGATCCCTGGCTTGTGTGGGTGCCTCTGAACTCCAGTCTTGAGGACTGCTCAGAAAACACTCTCAACCACTGAGCCACTTCTCCGGCTCCTGGTGTGAACTTTTGTAGCTTCATGAAATTACTTATTGACATTTAATTGGAATTTATCAGAGTTACAAATTGGCTCAGATTGAGCCATCCTATTTGAAACTCATCTTATTGCCTGCTGCCCCAGACACCCCTGGACCATGTGTTGGATCCTTTGGAAGGAGCTATAAAGAGGCAGATGTAGGGATGAGAGAGACTGACTAGCATCCAGGCCCGTGGACGTGACTGACACTGAGAGACGATTCTGTGGGGAAGGAAGTTGGTGATATAATAAACTTTGTCAGAAGATAAGGCCACCTATGAATAACAAGTGGACAGATCAGAACTTAGAGCTTGTGCATGGAGGTAGGTAGCGTAACATCAGTGAAAAACCTCAAGAGGCTAAGCAGACTTGACCCTGGAGTGAGAGGGAAGAGGAGGGAGGGATGACAGGGAATTTGTGGGTTTTCATTATCATGCTTCTGGATGCTTACAATTCACGTAAACCCAAACACAGGCCCTTTCATTTGACAAAGTATCAGTTAAAGACACAGATCTCTTGACAGATGAACAATGGCTACGAATCATCCTGAGAAAGCCCCTTGAGGGCTTGATGATAACACATCTGGATGGAGGTCTGAAGCTGCAAGGAAAACATTGTTGTCATATGGACAAAAAGTGACAGGATGATTGACAGGAAGCTGGTGGCCACGCCCAGAATAAAATGAATTCAGTGCCTCAGTATTCCAAAGAGGAGGGGAGGCTGGGCCAGCCTGTATCCGATGTCTTCTTCATTACAACCTTGCCCATTCAAGAGCACAGAGGTGTGTCATCCACCCTGACCAAAGAAGTCCTTCCCAGTATTCGAAGTCCCTTGTGTAACCAGCATCCTTTATTTGCTAGGAGACAAGGTTACTGGATCAAAAGCACAGTTGTGCACACATATGCCTGGCTTGCCCTGCTTTGCCTGTTATTTTTTGAAGGCAGTGGGTTATTTTGATGGCAAGCGGTTATGGCCTCAGAGCCGTGACTTGAAGTCAAACGATGTCAGTGCTCTCAGCAGCTGCAGCTGGCACTGTGGAAACTGGATGCTTTCAGCTGGGGTGGTGACAATCAAGAAGGCTCAGATGTCACCCCGAATGACACTGCAGTTGGCCACCAGGGTCCACTAATGACCACCTCCTTTCACAGAAGTGTCAGTCTTCTTATAATTTGCTCCAGGAAGAACCAAAGTGAGTGGAGGATGCGATCAGTCCAACACATCCATTTACACAGTCCTGAGATGCCCAGTTGATACCATTTTCAACTCAGCCTCCTCTCCTGTGCACCGACCTCCTGGAAAGAGAAAAGGGCTCAGCCCTGGTGTGTGATGGGAGGAGAAATGCTGCCCCCAAATTCCCACTGGATTTTCAGAGTTTGTAACTGTAAGATCTGACACAGCAAAAGAGACTTGGCGGATCTGATTGAAAGAGGGTTTTAAATGGAGGGATTATCCTGGATTATCCAGGGAGCCCAGACTAATCACATGAATCTTTTAAAAATGGGAAAGGCTATAAATGAGGCCAAGACAATGAACACATTTCAACACCCAGAGGCTGAGATACAGAAGCCATAAGCCAGGACTGAGAGAGGCCTTTAGGTCTTTAAGACAGCCCCCACCAACAGCCAGCGAAAGAAAAAAAAAAAGTAAAGATTATGGTCTCACATGACATGCAACTGAGTTCTGCCCACAGCATGAATCTGCGAGGAAATTCCCCTGGAATCTCAGAGCAATGCAGACTAGGGACCTGGATTTTAGTTCAGTGTTGGATCTTCTAAGTGAGACAGCACATGGGCTTATAGACCTGTAGATGAAGCCAATGGTGTCAAGGGATGAATTCAGTCTCTTACTGGTAAAGATAAGAAAGAAGTGGCGAGCAATGGGCCCAGGCTCGTGAGTCAGCACAATTCCAACGCTCTAGTATGTGCCTGCAGGCATGCTAGGTCTCAATGGAGAGCTCCAGGTGAGGGAGGCACAAAACAAAGCCAGTGATTTTTGACAATGGATGAAAGCTGGGCATGATGTCTGTGATCCCTGAGATTGGGAGGTAGAGGCAGAAGGATCAGTTCAGTATAATCTTTGGCTAGATCATGTGTTCAAGATCAGCCTGAGCTGTATGAGACTCTGACTTAATGACTTAGTTTCATTTCTGGTTTTGTGATTAAAAACAAAACAAAACAAAACAAAACCCTAATGGGCAGTGGTGGCGCATGCCTTTAATCCCAGCACTTGGGAGGCAGAGGCAGGCAGATTTCTGAGTTCGAGGCCAGCCTGGTCTACAGAGTGAGTTCCAGGACAGCCAGGGCTACACAGAGAAACCTTGTCTCGAAAAAAAAATACCCTGATAAAAAGGGTTTATTTGGCTTACAATTCCAGGTTATAGTCCATCACTGCAGAGAAGACAACAGGAACTTGAAGCAGCCGTCATGTTATATCCACAGTCAAGAGCAATGGTTAAAGCTCAGCTCACTTTTGCCTTTTTATACAGTTGGGGGCCATGTGATGGTGTGGTCCACACTCAGAGAATGGATCCTGACTCCCACCCCAGTCAACCCTATTAAAAAACCCTCACAGGCAGACCCATAGGCACCCTAATCAAGATAATTCCTCTTTATGGCTTCTTTCCTAGATGACTCAAGATTAAAACCAATCATTACTCTCAACAATAACAAAGAAATAAGTGGAAAACTTTTCTTAAACATAAAGTCTAAAGGGTTGGGGACAGGTCTGTCAGTCAAGTATCTGCTGTATATATAGCATGAAGGTCTGAGTTCAGATCACTAGTACCCACAAAAAGCAGGGTGTGGTGAGGAGCCAGGAAAAGTACTGGGTGGATCTCTGGAACTAGCTGCTAATCTGCTTCACCAACCTGTGACCTTTAGATTCAATGCTAGACCCTGTCTGGAAAAGTAAAGTGGAGCCTGTTTGGAGAGATGGCATGGTGGTTAATATCACTCGCTGGGGGCTGGAGAGATGGCTCAGCAGTTAAGAACCCTGACTGCTCTTCCAGAGGTCCTGAGTTCAATTCCCAGCAACCACATGGTGGCTTACAAGCATCTGTAATGGGATCTGATGCCCTGTTCTAGCAGGCATATATGCAGGCAGAACACTTCATAATAAATAAATTTTAAAAAAATCACTCGCTGTTCCTTCAGAGGACCCAGTTCTGATGTTCAACATCTACACAGCTCACAACCATCTATAATTCATTACAGAGACTTTGACAGCATCTTCTAGCCCCTGTGGGTACTTCACAGTTTAAGAGAGTAAAGCTATAAGGGCAGAATCGTCTAAGCCATTTGACATCGGGCATAGAGTCAGACATAGAGTCACAGGATTTGGGGTTTGCCCCGCTGAGTTCTGGTCTTGCTTTTGGTCCAGTACATCCTCACTGTGACCAGATTCCTCCCTTTTGGAATGGTAATGGTATATTCTGTACCATCGAGTGTGGACACATTTAATTAACCTTTTGATTTGACAAAGGGTCACAATTAAGAGCTTGTCACAGAAGAGACTGGACTTTGGATATTTAAACAGTGTTGAGACTGTGATAGCCTATGAGGTCTTTTGGGGTTGAACTAAATGAATTTTACATCATCACATGGCTCTAAGCCCCAGGACACCAGGGAGCAGAATGTGGTGGTTTGAATGAGAAGGGTCTTCATAGGTCATGTATGTGAACACCTGGTCTTCAGTTGGTGGAACTGCTTGAAAGGATTAGGAGGTGTGGCCTTGTTGGAAGAGATGTGTCTCTGGGGGTGGACTTTAAGGTTTAAAAAGCCCACACCATTCCCAGTTAGCTTTCTCTTTCTGCCTCATGCTTTTGGTTCTGATGTAATCTTTTAGCTACTGCTCCAGCGCCATGCCTGCCTACCTGCTGCCATGCTCTCTGCCAGGATGGCCATGGCTTCTAATTCTCTGGAACTGTGTGTTCCAATTAAATGCTTCCATTTACAAACTTCCTTGATCATGGTGTTTTATCACAGCAGTGGAAAAGTAAGACAGTGCCTTTGCCTAGAGAGGGGTCAATCTTCTTAGTGTAATGTACATATTTCTCAGAAAAGTGTGGCTTTCCAAAGACTTTTTATAGATTAAAACACTATGATTTTCACAAATATTCTTCAGTAAAAATGGCCTGCGGTTGAATCCCTAAAACTAACTTGCTTTCAACAGCAGAACTATCTTCTCAAAAACTAATCTCCTTAAGTAGGTTTTGAAAGTCAGAAAAGGTTGAATTTGAACATGAAATCTTGGTTCTGAAAGAAGACTCTCTCTCTCTCTCTCTCTCTCTCTATATATATATATATATATCCTTTATATATCTTAATATAAAGGGGATTTATTAGAATGGCTTGAGAAAGATTGACAGGCCCCCAGCCTTCCTACGGCCTCTTCCAAATGAACTTTAATACAGTTCCTCATGTTGTTGTGACTCCCAACCACAAAATTATTTTCATTGCTACTTCACAACTGTACTTTTGCTATTTTTCTGAATCATAATGTAAATATCTGATATTCACCCCTGTGACAGGGCCATTCACCACCCAGAGGGGTTGCAACCCACAGTTTGAGAACCTCTAATTTACAGCTAGTACAATGAATATCTACCAAAGGAAGTCCAAAAATCTAGTAGTGGTTTAGTCCATCAAGTTGGATACCTCAGCAGGTATTCAATATACACTGGAATCCTGAAGAAGTAGGCTCTAGTGCCGGTGAAGGAATAGACTTGCTAGAGAGATCAAGAGCGAGAGTTAGCAGGCAAAGAGAGAGACAATTTTCTCCTTCCATGTCCTTTATATAGGCTGCCAGCAGAAGGTGTGACCAAGATGAGAGCTGTGTCTTCCCACCTCAAAAGACCTGGATACAAGGTATCTCTTCCTATTTCAGATGATTGAATTAAGAAAAAAGTCCTCAGAGGTGTGCCCAGTCATGTAGATTTTAGTTAATTCCAGAAGTAGTCTAGTTGACAACCAAGAACAGCCATCAGTATCTGTGCTGGTTAGGGTTTGTCTGGTTTTTGTTGTTGTTGTTGTTCTGTTAACTTAACACAAACTGGGGTCATTTAGGAAGAGGAACCTCAGGTGAGAAAATCACCTCCATCAGATTGACCTGTAGGCATGTCTGGTAGGACATTTTCTTGATTAATAGTTATGTGACAAGGCCCAGCCTACTGTGGGTGGTGCCACCCCTGGACTGGTAATTCTAAGTTGTATAAGAAAGCAGACTCAGCAATCCATGAGACCAAGCCAGTGAGCAGCACTCCTCTATGGCCTCTGCATCAGTTCCTGCCTCCAGTTCCTGTCTTCAGTTCCTGCTCTGACTTCCCTTCAGGGTGGAATCTAATCTGTGGGCTGAAATAATTGTTTTTGGCTGTGGCATTTCTCACACTAGAAAGCAAACCAGGACAGTGGTCAAGGTCATGTAGAGGAGTTAGAACTGAGTGGTGACATGTGGTGACATTTCTTAGTATGGACTTTTCACAAATCAGCCATGTCCTCGTCACTAAAGAGTTAGGCAAGTGTCTTAGTTAGGACTACTGTTGCTATGATGAAACACCATGACCAAAGCAACCTGAGAAGGAAAGAATTTATTTTGCTCATATGTCCACATCATTGTTCATCATCAAAGGAAGTCAAGGCAGGAACCTGGAGGCAGGAGCTGATACACAGGCTATGGAGGGGTTCTGCTTACTGTCTTGCTCCTCATGGCTTGCTCAGCCTCCTTTTGTATAAAACCAAGGACTACCAGTCCATGGTCAGTACCACCCACAATGGGCTGGGCCCTCCCCCATCAATCACTAATTAGGAAAATGCCCTTCCAGACATGCCTACAAGTCAATGGGGGGGGGGGGAAGAATGGGGCATTTTCTCAACCAAGACTCCCTCCTCTCAGATGACTCTAGCTTGTGTCAAGTTGACATAAAACCTCTGGCCATTTCTCATGCTTCCCCTGAATGCCCTTGCTCATCACACATAGGCCTCCTGCCTCGCTGTCATTGTGGAATGGACTAGAAGGGCTTGGTTATTTGTGTACAAGGAGGGTGTGCAAAGAAGTGGAAGGAACCCCCATAAAACTAGGGGTGAGCACTTCATAGTGCTCTTAGTATATTCTTGGTCAATAGGATCTTCAGGATCTGTGGACCTCAGGGCCAGAAACCACCAATTTGGGAAAAGTCTTGTCTCTGGTTCACAGCAACTTCTTAGGGTGACAATTTAGGACCCCATTAACACTTAGAGACAGACAGGAGTTTCCACCTAATACGGCTGTTTTGTAGAGTGTCTCCAAGGCAGGATGGACACAGAATAGCCTGGGTGTGTCTGGTTCAGGAAATCCAAGGAGGTCAGCTTCTAGGCTTTCCCATGAATGTGATCTTCTTCTCTCTCCCTCTTTCCCTCCTCTCTCCCTCCTTCCTTCCCTTCTTTGCCCCCTCCCTTTTCTATTCCGATTAGTTATGCAGGTTTGCCTGGAGAGAGCTCTTCCCCCTTGTCCCCCTCCCCCTCCTCCTCCCCTTCCCCTTCTTCTCCTCTCACCCCTCCTCATCTTCCTCCTCTTCTTCCTGCTCTTCCTTCATTGTGTTGTTCTTCTAGATCTTTTGTCTTTCCATTTAAAGTTTAGAATCAATTTGTTGATGGCCACTAGATAACCTGCAGTTTCCCCTTGACTTTTATACCGTTGTGAGTCCTTATCTGAGTTGGTTTTTATCCTGATCACAGTATGATTCTATACCCCAGCCCTTCAAATGGGAAGAGCCCTCCCATCCCCCCTCTCTGATAAACACATCAATATGAATTAGACGAAGTCCAGCTTACTTTTCTCTCCTGTAGCCCATGTTTTCCATATTGTAGCTAAGTGATTTTAACCAAACTTGGTCCTAGACAGTCTGTGTTAGCTTGCAGGTGACTATAAATTTAGGCTTTGTACATGGGTCTGCCATCCATTTTGAATTAAGTTTTATACACGATGCGAGATGTGGATCAATATTCAGTTTTTTGAACATACATAAATCCAACCAAATGATTCCAGCTTTATTAGTGACAAGTCTAGTTTCTCCATCGATTTGCCTTCACACATTGTTTGTGAAATCAGATGCTCACATGGACACGAGGATCTAACCCTGAGCCCCACTCCCTTCAATGAGTCTATTTATGAAGCCTTATGCTCACTCTGGGATGTGTCAACTTCTGTGGGCTTAGACCTCTTGAGACCAGGAATTTACTTCTATAGCTTTATTCTTTTTCAGTGTTATTTCCGATGTTGCAGATCTTTTTCTTTGGACTTAAATTAGACTTGAGAATCAGCCTGAACTTTTTTTTTTTTTTTAAGAAAAAAATAAAACAACAACATTATCTCTTCTGGGATATGAACTGGAGCTCTGATAATTTCGTGGAAGAATTGGGGGGGGTAGTTGTTGTCTGGCAAGGTCAAGCCTTCAAACCTATAAGCAAGCCCCAAGTCCCATGCATTTATTAGCTTCCTTTGATTCCTTTGACCCATGCATAGTTTCTGTATATGGTTCTCGAACGTCTTTCAATTAATTTTTCCCTTAACTATTCATATATTTAATGTGACTGTAAGTGGCATCTTAAATGTCTAGATATCTTCATGCAAGGATGCAGTCATGTCACAGTACAGTAAAGACAATCTTCCCTTTCCACACAGGATGACTGTAATCTCTTCCTTCATTCTTTCTACCCCCACCTCTCTCCAACACAGACTTAAATGCCTTTTATAGTAGAATTCTAATCCTATTGAAAAGATTCTAATATTGCTCCTCCACCTCCCAAATCCTGGGATTACAGGTATGAACCACTACCCTTGGCAGCCAATTGAAGGCTTCATGCATGCTAGACTGGCAGTACAAGTGAGCTACATCCCAGCCACCTATCTATCTATCTATCTATCTATCTATCTATCTATCTATCTATCTATCTATCCAGCCAGCCAGCCAGCCAGCCAGCCAGCCACCCACCCACCCACCCACCCACCCACCTATCTAATCTATCTATCTATCTATCTATCTATCTATCTATCTATCTATCTATCTATCTATCTACTTATTGAACTGGATAGGACCTCGAGAAGTCAAGGAAGTTATTAAGACTATACATCCCAGACCTTATCTTTGATCTTAGAGAGAAAACATTGTCTTTTAGCATTCGGCATGGCATGAGCTGTGGGTTTCCGTTGACATGGTAACTGAGTAAGTTTTCTTCTAATACTGGTTTGTTTCCTTCTATATATGAATTCCACTTGCTGAAATGTTAAGATTTTACATTTGTGTTCAGGGGAGTTATTCTATACAGTTTTGCCAAGCCTCTTTAATGGTTTTGGGTTCTTAAATAGAATGAGTTCAAAAGTAGCTTTTCTTTTCCAATTTCTTGGGTAAGTTTGTTTAGAACCAGATCTTCTTCCTGAAATACTTGTTACAGTTCACCAGTAAAGCCATTAGATCTACAGATTTGCTTTGAGGGAAGATTTTAAAAAACAAATTCAATGTCTTGGACCACTATTGATCTGTTTATTTTGTTTCTTCTTGAGAGAGTTTGGTAGTCTGTCTTTCCAGGACTTTGCTCACTTAAGTTGTCAAGATTATCGGCACAGAGTTGTCTAATGTTACACTGTTACTCTTTTGGCAGCTATAGGTTCTATAGGAGTGTCTCCTTGTCTGTTGACACTGGTGGATTGTGGTTTCTCAGTCCTTTTGTTTATTTTTTCCCTCCCTCTGTAGTGAGGTGAGAGGCTCATCAGGCTTCCTGTCCCATTGCTCAGATGAGAAATAAGCAATTACAAGTGTCTCTGCCTCATGTCCTATTTAATGAGCAATCTGGGAGGGTGGGGCTGTATCCATTTTGATTTGTATTCCCTCCAGCTTAGAGGGAAGAGGGCTTTCCAAAAGAAATGCCTAGATCCCAGAATTTGTCAAGTAGAGCTTCTTGACATAGATAGATGCAGTTCTTGTTTTGGTGCCCATTTACTCATTCACCCAGCCCTTCACATAACTCATTCATTCATTCATAGATTCCCTCCATACATTTTAATGATGTATTTATCTCTGTATCTCATGTATGTGTGAGGATATACACACATGGGTATGCAGGTGCTTGCATCTGTGTTCACGTGTGGAGTCTGGAACAATACATCAGCTGTCTGCCTCCCTCTCTCATTCTTTGCCTATTCCTTTGAGACAGAATCTTTTCATGAACCCATAGCTTATATTTGCCTGGTAGTCTGGGAGCCACCAAGACCCAGTGATCCTCCTGGGCTGGTCTCCCTCAGAGATATGGTTACAGGAGAGCAGGGACACGTGGCATGTTACATGGGTGCTGGGATCTGAACTCCATCCTCATGATTATTCAGCAAGTGCTCTTAGCTATTGAGCCATTTCTCTAGCCCCTACTAAGTGCATTTAGACTTTCCAAACTGGACCGATGCCACAGGACATGTGCTTGTGGTTGGATCCCATAAACAAGCAGTGGTGTTGAGCCCAGAGGTTTGAGTAATCTACCTGTGAATTCTGTACCACAGCCTCTGCCTTGCACAAAGAGTTTTACTCAGGGCCTGGGCCAGACTGAAGGGGCATCTTTTCCCATCTTCTCATTATCTTTTTGAATTAATCCAGTCTGAGGTAGAGGCTTTCCTCCAATTGTGTGTGTGTTTCATATTTAGTGTGTTTTCTTCTATTTTCTGGAGGAAAAGCAAAGGGATGTATTCCTTTAAAAGTTAACAATGTCCACGGAAGAGAATGAACGACCTGTAGACTATGATAAAGAAAGAGCTGGTATAATTTGGACTGTGAGGCATTCTGCAAGCTGCTAGAACCCAGGACTAAAAAGAGCTTCTTTTATTTTTCAGCACAAAATTCCTGTGGTAGCCATTGCCACTCACAGGATCTTCATGGTGAACCTTTGGAGAAACATGAGACAGAGCAGGTGGCCACTCAGCAGGTGCATCCAAGTTCTGAGGACCAGAATTGGACTCCCCCGTGCAAGAACAGCAGCCTGCACCTGTTGAGGCATTTTCATGTCGATGTTTTAAAAGAGCCATGTGGAGCTGAGGATGTTGGTGGGTTCCAGAAAGCATTTTAAAAGTAGAAAGTAGAACGATTTTTAAATAGATTAGATGGAAAAATTGGAATCTGAGAAACAGGTTCCTGTATGTCACTGCTTACGAGTAGAGAAGACACTGCATTGGTGGGAAAATACTTTTTAAAAAAATGTTTCTCAAAGTCTTGTGTCCATTTTGAAAGCCAGCTTTTTTTTTTTTAAAGTTGGAGAACTGGGAATATTTATTTATTTATAAAATATATATAAAACTTCAGGGACTGAAGAAATGGCTTGGTGGTTAAGAGCACTAGATGCTTTTGTAGAGAGGACCTAGGTTCAATTCTCAATACCCACAGATCTGTAACTCCAGTTTCAGGGAAATCCAGTGCCATCTTCTGGCCTTTGTGGGTACTGCACTTGTGGTGCACATACACACATGCGAGCAAACACATACACAAGATTCTTTTAAAAGATCTTCAAAACAGAATTTTGGTTGATGACGTTTTAGGGGAATTTTTAAAAAGTCAGAACTTATCTTGTTCCTTAGTTTATAATGTCAGAAGAGGGTGTAAATAACATTGTGGGTGTCAATCTGCTAAGAGACAATATGTTCATTATAATGGATTTATATTTGGCCTAGAGAAATGAGAAACAAACAAACTGAAACACAGAAAAGTTATCTTTAAATAGTAGCTGAGAAATGGAAAGTCAGGAAAACAACTGGGCGATAGCCCATAACCCTTCAGTGACTTCGGCAGAGGCAGCAGCTTTGGCATCATGGCTTTCCTACAGGAAGTTAGAATACTGTCTGCATTTTCCTCTTTAGGCTGAGAATGCAAACACAGGGTCCCTGATAAAGCAAAGGACAGCAGCTTCTCAGAGCTCCGGAGGCTGCTGGTTGGTCCTTAGGGTAGAGCTCTTGGGGGAGGGCTTGTGTTCTAGTGCCTTAGTGGTCATGACAAGAGAACCTCCTGGGTGTGCTCCAGACAGGCAAGTCTCAGGTACACAGCTGGGGAGGTAGGGAGCAGAGAGGGGAGAGCAAGCTTCATGCAGGCTGGAGAAGCCCCCATGTTCTCCACAGCACTCTGAACTCTGTGGTTTGGGAGGGTAAGACCTTCAGGAGTGCACGGTTAGACGGGTACAGCCAGTATCTAAAGCCACAATAAAGAATGAACCTTGCCTATTATGGGCTAGCTTATGTGCCCCCACCCCCACAATTCCGTTTCTAGAAGCCTGCAGTACCCTAGCATCTGTCTAGAAGAGGAGACCTCTGGTTCTAACAGAGGTGCCTTTGCTAAAATGTGGCTATCAGGTTTGAACCCTCATGTCATTTGACTGGAATTCATGTAAAAAAAAAAAAAGTGGGAATTTGGAGGCTAGGAAGAAAGCTCAGAGGCTAACAGTGCTTGCTCTGCAAGTATGAGGGCCTGAGTTCAAATCCGCAACATGGGGATAAGAAAAAGAAAGAAACCAGGCAGGGCTTCATGAGCTTATAGCCCCCAAGGACTGTGAGGTGGAGACAGAGGAATCCCCAGGGCTCACTGGCTGGCCAGTCTAGCTGAAGGTGTGAATGTCCAGTTAACTGAGAGACTGTCTCAAGGCAATATGGTGGAAGCATTCTAGAAAGACATCTGATTTTCTGCTCCTACCTCTGCACAAGTCTCACACACTCATGTACTTGCACATGCAGGAACAGCTCGCCGCCGTCGCCCCCCATCCCCCCAAATAGGAATTTGGATACTCAAAAAGACACCCAATATACGTGCATGGAAGAAAGACCACAAGAATTCAGCAGGAAGGGGACTACCTAAAATCCAGGGAGATTCAGGAGGAATCAATCACATTTGGCAATACCTTGATCTTGGACTTCCTGTACAAAAATAAATTTTTAAAAAGCTTTATTTATTTTATGTATATGAGTGCACTGTCCCTGTCTTCAGACACACCAGAAGAGGGCATCAGATCCCATTACAGATGGCTGTGAGCCACCATGTGGCTGCTGGGAATGGAACTCTGGACCTCTCGAAGAACAGTCAGTGCTCTTAACTAATGAGCCATCTCTCCAACCCCCAAATAAATTTTTATCATTTAAGTTGCTTGGGTCTGACATTTTGTTACCGCATCAATGTTTGCCAGTTATTCATTGCTATGATATAATACCTGATTTAAATCACTTAAAAGAGGTAGAACTTATTTTGACTTAATGGTGTCCGTCCATGGTTAGCTGGCTCCATTGTTTTGGTCTCAGGCAAGGCAGGGTGTCACAGCAGAGGGGGTATGACAGAATACAGATGATTACCATGTGGCAGCCAGGAAGCAGAGAGAAATCACAAACTTTTTGGGACAAAGTCTATCTTTCCAGGGTATGCCCTGTGATCAGATTCCTCCAAGGAGGATCCATTTCTAATTTTCCGCCACTTCCTCACAATGCTATCATGTTATGAACCCATCATGGGATTCAGCAATTGATTAGGGAAGAACTCCAAGGCCATCAGCTGGCAACCAAGCCTTAAACACATAAACTGTCTCCAGTGCAGACAACAGCACAGGTAAGACTATAACGGTTAATGCTAAGAAACACCGTCAGGTGTTGTCCCAAACGCTCTGCTTCCGGTGGCAGAAAAACAAACGGAGCAGCAGCTTTGGGGCTGCACGGTGCCATGAAGTTCCCAGGTTCTCTGCAGAGCCTGGGGTTGGAGGGTGGCTGACCTTGTGAGGAGGTTATCTCACTCCACCCCAAGCCCGGCTGCTCCTACAAATTCCTGCACTAACCAGGAAAGAAAGCAGTAAGCAGTAAGGTTACGCTGTGCTCCTGAAGTTTGGGATGTAGTCACATGCTGTTGGGAATATTTTTAACATAATACTCAGTTGGCTGAAACGAGTTGGTTTGGTTGAGACCAATCTACCTTGATCGACACACTCATGTTGTCATATTGATGAGGTTTGGGCACAGAAATAGTGAGGAGGAGGAGACACCATGGTTTGATTGTGAGAGAAAAAGAGGGAGGGACCAAAGAAACTTTCAGAAGGACAGTACTGGGATACTGTGTCAGGGAGCTGGGCAGGCTGAGGGACATTACTACGTCAGGGAGCTGGGCAGGCTGAGGGACATATTAGGCATTCTCTCCTGTGAGTTTTTGGTGGTCACATGTCTACCTCTGAGCTCCTTAGGATGACTGATAAGTGGGCTCTCCTGATAATGGAATGGACACCAGCCAGTGCCTCATTTTTGCTTTGCTGCATAGGAAACCCCAGGGCCACGGAATAAGGAGAGACTGCGGGATAGCTCTGCACTGTGCGGCTCGTAGAGAGCACAGGGCCTGTTTAGAAGGCTTATGGACTGAACTGCTAGTGTTCCCATGAGTCTCCAGGTCAGATTTGGTTGGAATCATGGCATGCAGATGTCAGGATGGGAAATTAGGTATTTTATTAACTTTAGGTCTCACTTAGAATAACTCTGTGTTCCACTTTAAAATGAGAATATACAGAACTTTTGGAGCCTTTGGTTCTTCCCAGGAAGCATGAGCTTGTGACAATAAGAGGTGGAAGTGGGACTCAGTCATCCCGCCAGCTTGATTTGTGTGTCCCTGCAGGAGAGGATGGAGCTGGTCACCTGTCATCTCAAAGTCCTCTTTGTGGTCTTTGTCCTAATAACTGCAGCAGGCTACCCAAGCCTTTCAGAAGCATCCATTCACTTGTTACACACTGTGAATTGATTCTCTGCAGTGGGACTCATCCATGTGGGGTTTTAGTGGTCCACAGGGGTGTCCATGGAGGGTTCAAGGATGCTTCGGGCCAGACCACTAGAATGCCAGGCTGTGAAGCTGGGCTGACCTGTATCCTTTAGACAGAGACCCAGGCAGCATGCAGTGAGATCCTCTGGGCCTCACCATGTGAGGAGAACAGTAGACAAGGGGAAACTGTGTGCATTTTGGAGGGTGGGCTGTAGGCAGAAACAGTGGCTCCTGGTCACGCAACATTCCTTCCGTTTTGGTGAAGAAGAAGTGTTTGAGACGTTGGGGTGCTTGGCACCTTGGGATGAAGGTGGAAGGCAGAGGATGTCAGGGATGACCAGACTGAGACAACAGCAAGGAAAAGCCTAAATGGACTCAGAAGCCAAGTAAGCCCTCAGCATGGCCCAAGTCTTGTACTGTCAGGGTCCTCAATGGGTTCCTATGGATGGGGCAGGTTCTCACTATTGTGTATAGTGAAGGGACAGATGAGTCCTGGAAGGCTGGAGGGACTTGCACGAGTGGGGCTGGCAGACCAGCCAGGTCTGTTCTGAAAAAAACATGTGGAGGTGGGCGGGGTCAGGGGTCAGAGGTCAGGGGTCAAGGGTCGGGGGCAAGGGGCAGAGGTGGAAGAAGTTCTCACTCTCTGTGGTGAAGGAGCCAAAGTCATCTGAAAGACTAGGAGGTAACAGAAAGAAGGGGTCCAATGGGGTGGGGAATTGGAGTGTCATGTGACATTGCCTAAGGGAGATGTGAACAAATGTCTGTTCACCCTAGACAGGGCACTGAAGACCAAAGACATGGTTCCACCTGAGTCAGGCTTAGCAAGAAGGTGAGCTTACTGGAGTTACCTCCAGGAGTAGGTGTCAAAAGTTTCACTTAAAGAAGCTTGGGTGGTTCAGAGGAGTTGCATCACCAAAAAGGACCCCTGACCTGACCCCAGCATCCCTGGAGCTGCATGACAGACTGCTGACTGGCAGGTCTCCTCAGCAGTTGTTACAGCCTGTAGGAGCTTAGGGAGGAGCCTTGAGAATCTTGCCACTCTCATGGGGCTTCCTGGGCCTCCTGTGCTTTGTTTATTTTTAGAGTCTACAGGACCTCCATGCTCCTTCCATGGGGAATGTTTCAAGGCTGAGAAAATAGCTGCCCACAGTGTCCACCAAGCAAACCACCAGCAATGGTCACTCTTAGCCTCTACCATGGTAGAGGTGAGAGGGAGAGGGGAGGAGGTCTCTGTCTTGCTCAGCTGCTTCCAAGTTGTTCCATTTTTCATACTCAACCTGGTGCTGGGCAGGGGATGGGTAACTCACACAAAGTGCCAGGAACTGAGTTTTGAACGCCAAGGACAAGGGGTATAAGCCATAGAGAAGGGGTTTTGGGGGACTGAACAGTGACCTCTGGGTATGGTGCAGAGAGAGGGAACCCAGGGAAGACAGGGTGCTGACAGCTTCCTGATGCAAAGGAGAAGGTAAGAAGAGAGCTTATCACGGATGAATTCTGAGGAAGATTACAAGCCTGGCTATCCAGAAAGAGGCAAGAATCGCAAGGCACCCTGGGATGATGCATGATGCAAGGCTGATGGGGAGAGGGAGGGGCAGACTCCGGGATAGGTAAGAAGGCAAAGTGAAAGACAAACTGGGATGGAGTGTTAGCCTCCAGGTGTCTGGTGTGGCAGGAGTTGGACGGTGGAGGCACCATGAACACCATCCAACAGCCACTGACTCCCTCCACTCAGGGGGCCAACAGGTGATGTGCTCGCAGTGTCCTGCAGTATCGTTCCTTCCTGCCGAGACCTGATGGTAGTGTCTGGGGAAGATTCACAGTGACTATCTGGCTGCTTAGCCTGCTTTCTTACATAACGCAGGACCACCAGCCCAGGGATGGCACCACCCAAAGTGGGCTGGGTCCTCCCTCATTGATCATTAATTGAGAAAACGCCTTACAGCTGGATCTCATGGAGGCATTTCCTCAACTGAAGACTCCTTCCTCTTTGATGACTCTAACATAGATCAAATTGACACACAAAACCAGTCAGTACAAGCTCTAAGAGTGGTCAGCTGACAGGTGTTCTGGGGAGGGTGGCATACGCACCCATATAGCATGGGTCAAGAAGAAGTACCCTGATATTAACCCTTTCCTGTTAGCACTACCCCACTTCTAGTCTGGCTACCATGAGATGTGAAGGAGGCCGTTCCTAGTCCATCTACTGCTAAGGAATTAGGGGCACCCTGTGGATCTGAGCAGATATGAGGATACATGTGTGAAACTGTCAGAGAATAAATTTAAAAGTTCATGAAAAAGAGAAAAAATCTTTCTCTTTTAAAATCACTTATCTGTGTTGCTAGCTTGCAGTGTCTCTGGCTGTTTATAAAATTGATCTCAAAGCCACACTACAGAAATTCTTAGAATGAGATCGTAAGTCCCTACACTGTAAGCAAGGGGAATATAAACAAACAAAAAATGACAAAACTTGATATTGATAAAAAGATAGGAAAATAATTATTCTTACGGGATTGGGGTTGAAGCAAGGAGTTCTTAAAGATAAATTTGTAAAATTCGGGCTATCTACACAGGTAAGTGATTTTAAAGGAAATTTAGAATGGGCCCGTTTGCTAAGAGGCTTTGAGTACAGATAAATTATATTCTAATATGTTTTACAAAACTTTAGTTTCCATCTTACTGGAAGTAATTCCTCCTTATATATTTTTTTCTTCACTAAAGTATTAAAGTTCTTGCTCCAGGGGCTGGGCATGACGGTGCACATCTTTAATCCCGATACAGAGAGGGAGAGGCAGGCAGGGTTCTGTAAGCTTGAGGCCAGTCTGGTCCACATAAGGAGTTTCAGACCAGCTAGGGCTGCATAGTGAAACGCCACTGCAAAAGAAGTTCTTGTTTCAGTAGGAGATCCATACATATATATAGTCAACCTGTCTTTGCAAGTAAGAGAGGCTCTCAGAATCTCTCTAGGAGGCTGCTACATCCTTGTGCCAGAGCATCCTCCTCCCGAGCATCTTTCCTCCTCAGCATCCTCCCTTCCCAGGCTCCACAACAACATCTCTGCTGAGCTAGTCATATTTTAGTTGCTTTGGAGTCAGCCAGGCTAGATTCTTTCATCGCTGAGTGGTATGAGCCTGGGCAAGTCGCTTGTCATCTCTGACTTTTACTACCTCAGTCTACAACAGTGGTTCCCAGCCTTCCTAATGTTGTGACCTTAATACAGTTCCTCATGTTATGGTGACTCCCAAGCATAAAATTACTTGCACTGCTACTTCATAACGGTGATTTTGCAACTGTTCTGAATCTCAATGTAAATATCCGTGTTTTCCAATGGTCTTAAGAAGGGATCACCACCCACAGGTTGAGAATCAGTGGTCTACAAGGTCCAAACAACCTAGCTATTCTTTATGGGATCCTTTCTTGAATGAATGTCTGTACCAGGCCAAACACAGAGTACAAGCCTAGCAGGTGGCAGCTACTATCCCACACTGGTGAGAAGCAGGTCAGAGAATAAAGAGAGGCAAAGTACATCAGTGTTGACCCTCCAGGCCCAGAAAAGAGATCAGAGGATGAGATCAGAGGCCTGTGTTTTGTGAGTGATGGAGCAGCCAGGAGGCTAGCTCTCCACTCTGACATATCATGAGTCTCCAACAGTTCTTGAGAGCAAGGGGAAGCAGGAGCTGCCAAGCTCTGTGTGTGGAGCTGTCAGCTTCTATACAGAAAGAACCCTGAGGGCGCCCTGCAGAAATGTGAGCTAGAAGTCACACGAAACTGCTTTAGCTGGTATTGGAGTCCAGTTGCTCCCCTCCGCCACCCAGCTGCACCTGGAGCCATGAACTGTTCTCCTTTTAACCATCAACTAGAAAGATGACACTGTCTGTTTCAAATTGGAAGGATGACCACCCATGCAAGGAAAGAGATCAGTTTTCTACGGCTTCTTGAAATGAGAAAAACAGACGGGAAAGCTGGATTCAAACTGATGACAGGTAGCTGTGCTCTGGGATAAGGCCTGATATCCCTACTACTCAGGAAGCTGAGGCAGGAGGATTGTAAGTTCAAGATTTTTCTGGGCCATGAAGTAAGTTCCAGGACTCCCTGGGGAACTTGGTGAGATCCAGTGTCCAAACAAACCAAAAATCAGAAAGCTGCTCAGTGATAGAATGCCTGTCTTGCACACAAGAGGTCCTGGGCTCAGTCTTCAGTAACACACACACACACACACACACACACACACACACACGAAGGTCTTCAGTTCCAAGGGCTGGGATAAGTTAATGGCTCACTGATGAAGTACTGTCTACCATGCAAAAGCCCTTGGTTTTTGTTTGTTTGTTTGGGGTTGTTTTTTGTTTGTTTGTTTGTTTGTTTGTTTTGGTTTTCTGAGACAGGGTTTCTCTGTATAGCCCTGGTTGTCCTGGAACTCACTCTGTAGACCAGGCAGGCCTCGAACTCAGAAATCTGCCTGCCTCTGCCTCCCGAGTGCTGGGATTAAAGGCGTGCACCACCACTGCCCGGTTCAAAAGCCCTTGTGTTCCATCTCCAGAAAAGAAGTCCATAGCAGCCTCATGCTATAAGTGGCTCAAAGAAGCAAAGAAGATTGTAAGGAAAAGAGAAAGAGCTTTAAAATGCAGAGAAAGAATTTCAAAGGCTCGCTGAGTGGGTCCAACCTGTCCGCACAATGTGCTCACGATGGTGTTTTGTGTTTTCTCAGATGACTGAACTCCAACTCCAACAGTGAAGACACACACTCTGCTTTCCACCAGAAACCAGGACTTTGCTCTGTCCAGTTTCTGTCCCTTGGACTACTGACTAGGGAACTGGGACAGTGCATCTCAGGCTGGGTCACACTGGGCCACCTGCCCAGCTCTGTCTGGGTGTTCAATCCAACCGCAGCCTCCATAGCGGGAGGTTGGGGGTGTTGCATAGGAAGGTAAGGAGGGAGTGGGTTGCAGTCCTTTCTTCACAGGTCTTGAGGGCCCTGCTTCTCACCTGTAAGGTCCCCCAGAGCAGCTGAAACCCATGCAACCCTACCCCACTCTCTCCTCCCCTAAAGATGCTGTACGCAGACTGGGATGAAACAGGAGGCATGAAATACAGTCCCTAGCGCTCATTATTTATGGATTCTTTACTTTGGAATTTGTCTACTTGTTAAAATTTATTTGCAACCCCAAATTGATGCCTCTTGCACTTCTGAAGTCATTAGCAGACATCTGCAAAGAAGTGAAAAGTATCTTTGGATTTTTTCAGCTGAGGCCAAAGGCTAGCTCTGTCTTTCTGTTAGGCTGCAGAATATGTTTCAGTCTGTTTGTGTTAGTTTTTGTTGCTGTTGTCTTGTTACCTTGTTGCTACTTTGTTGGTGATTTTGCTGTTTAAAAGCATTTTCCAAAGAGGGCTAATGAGCTTTTTGGCCCTCCAAACACAAGAAGGTTCATGGAGGAAATATGTCTGTTACACACACCTTCTGCAGGCATTTCCCTGTACTGCTCTTGGCTAGGCATTCCATGCTAACGAAGGAAGAGTGTACATTGGAGCTGGAAGATGGCTCAGTCAGCACAGCTGAGTCCACCACAAGGACCTGGGTTTGATTCTCAGAGTCCGCATAAAACAAAACCCATGTGGAGGTGAGTGCTTGTGATCCCAGAGCTAAGGAGGTAGAGAGTGGAGTGGACTGCTCAGCCAGCTTAGCCTACTTGGCAGATTCTGAGCTATTTTTGAGATTCTGTCTCAAAAAGAAAAAAAGAAAGAAGAAAAAGAAAGAAAGATAGCACTCATGGAATAGCTGCTGGAGCTGACCTCTGGTCTCCACACACTCACATACATGTGCACCTGCATGCACACATACATGGACTTGCATACACATGTGCATACCTTACACCCCACCCATATGTACGCACACATGTGCATGCACTTGGGCAAACAGACTGTACATTAGCCAGGAGTGACACAACAGAAACTTGCATTAAGGGCATGTTTGTTGGGTGGCTGCTGGCTATCCCACATCCCTCTGAGCTCAGAGTGCTCTACCTTACGGTTTTTGGCTCAGCATTCACTCACTCAGTCTTCTCAGTGATTTCTAGAGCAGGACCCATGTAAATCAAGAGGATCTGTTCCCTAGAGCCTCTGATGCACCAGGTCTTGGACTTTTCTTGGACTTTGGAGTCCATTACATTCTCCTCCTGCCTTGGGAGAGGAAACTCGCCTACCTGTGAGAAAAAAATGGGGAACTAGAAGAAAAGAAATTGAGAGAGAAGTAGAACAGAGAATGTCTAGGAGACAAAGCTGGAGAGCCAAGGGTTCCTGGACACCATGGGCCTGTCACACCAGAGACACTGGCTGTCAATACAGGATTCACATGAGGGGGCTGGAGGGGGTGGGTGAGACTCTTACCAGCCTCACACGCTGTACCTGAGCCACAAAGCCTCAAGCCATGTGCTTTAGCTGAAATCCAAGAGAAGCAGCAATTGATTTGGAAAGGTGGTCTGGAGGGCAGAAGGCCTTGGGCTAGTACTGCAGGCTGGTTTAGAGTATGCAGGCCAGAGAACACTGATAAATAGAAATCACGAAATTTAACGACGTAAACTTGTTCTACTAACCATTAAAAAAATATTATCAAAAGAGACCAAGAGGCTGAGAGATGCTTAGAGTCTGAGAGCACTGGCTGTTCTCTCAGAGGACCCAGGTACAATCCCAGGCTTCCATGTGGCAGCTTACAATCATTCAGAAGTTCAGTTCCAGGGGATCTTGTGCTTTCTTGTGGCCTCCTTGGGTACCAGGTATGTACCTGGTGCACAACATTCAGGAAACACTCATACCTAAAAATATTGGGTTGATGATGGTAGTACATGTCTTTAATCTCAGCACTCAGGAGTCAGAGACAGGCAGATCTCTGTGACTTTGAGGCCAATTGGTCTATACAGCAAGTTCCAAGCCAGGTAGGGCTACATAGTAAGACCTCTTCTCAAACAAACAAACAAACAACAAAAGCAGGCGGGAGCAAGACCTCTCCAGCGGTATTTCAAGATTAATATCTGTGTTCTGTGCTTATCTTCAAAGCTGAGCTGACTGGTGGTTTGTGGTTTCAGGGTGCATAGAAACTGAGCTATTTGGGTGGGTCCTCAACATGGAAGAGTTGCATTTATCATTTTTGAGCTGTGAATTACGCACAGCACCAGAGAGTGAATTTACTCACCCAGCCTCTGCATGATTAAAATATTGATTCTGCCTTCATGGATACCAGCATGTTGAACCCACCGATACATCAAGCCTGAGCGTCATATTAAGTCAGAATCATGGGTGAAGACATCCTCATTGGGAAGCTATTTTGACGCATAAACAAGTGAGCAATACTAACAGATTGATATTGAAATATAATTTACATCCCAAGGCACTTTGTGTTAGTGCATATTTCATTTGATTCTCTCACTCTTGGAAAATATGGTTCCCCAGTTGCATCTCAATATCTTAGACACTACCCCATGCCCTAAAGAAATTGTTGGCCATTGTTTTCAGACTTTAGATTTTGCTTTTAAAATAGAATACCTGCTTAATGTCCTTAAGGAGTCCAGGAAGATTTTAGTACATAGGAACCGAAATGGCTCCATCTGTCAGCACAGTGGACATGTTTGCGGTCCACCACTAACATCTTTGACTATTACCTTCATCTTTATTAGCTTTGTGTGTGGGGTCCCACTTTTACCTCTGATGAGGATGCTGGCGGATTGTATTTCTGGAACTTGCTAGTTTGATTTATTGAAGTTCCTTTTCCAAAACCAATGGACTTTCTTATCTATTGGTCTTAGAATGACAAGCCTCTGAGGAAAACCCCAGGGTGATGCCTGCAAGTTTAAGACATAAATAATTGCCTTCAGCACCCTCCTGGGTATGTACATACATATTCTCTCTCTCTCTCTCTCTCTCTCTCTCTCTCTCTCTCTCTCTCTCAGAAAGAATGTTGCTCCCCAGTTTGTCTAGGGTAGCTTTGTGATGTCTTCTCCTCAATTTTATTTCCTATATCACCAAACATTTGTAAAATGTACAACTCTCTCTCTAAACAAAGAATAAACATTCAGGACATCGGCTAGCCCTGGCCTCTCCTGCCCTAGCCCAGGCTCCAGGGAGACTCTCAGCTTGGGCCCATCCACCGTCACTGTTGGACCTCAGAAGCTCACTATGCTTGGCCGCTGCATTTTGAGCCTTGCCTGCTCTCTTTCCAGCTGCTTGCTGTGCCCACCTGGTCATTGACCTTGACCACTCCTGCCAGGGCTGGTTTTGTCTCAGAACACAATGGAAGCCTGGAGCCCTGAGCACAGCTTTCCTGCATTATTGTTTCTCAGGCCTTTGCCCCAGTGAGGAAGTCTATCATGAGACACCTGCTCAGTCTTCTTCAGCACAATCATACAGTGTCCTGAGGAGTCAGTACCACAGTTCTGGCCCCACTCTTAATTTAATTGATTAAGATAAACAAACAAACAAACAAACAAATACTTGTCCAGGGCATTTTCTTTTTTTATTTTAAATAATACCTCACATTTAATCTTGCTGAATTCCATGCACTTACATGATCAAGTTTGATCATATCCATCTGTTAATGTCTCCTTCCAACTTGGGTCTTCCTTTCACACATGTGCAAATGTGGACAACAATTTAATAAGACCAGTCAGACCTGTTCCATGTTCATACTATTTTGCTGGTTGCAGCATTGTCTCTGTTCCCTAGCTTCCGCCATTTTACCAGACTCTCTGAGGAAGGGCCTCTGGCCATCTCCCCTGACCTCTGTGTCCCCTTCAAGGTAAGCCCAGTGTTCACTGCCTGGTCGGCAGGAGGCTTTGAAGCCACTGCTGGAAGAACCTCCATTCCTGGATCTGCACAAACCCATCTGGCTGGAAGCCAGTGTCTCATGACACGTCTCTGCATTTGTCACCAGGCTCCTCTGGTCCCAACGCTATCTCCTTTCACTTTGCTGAATTCTGCTGTTGATGCTTTGAGCCTAAGCTGCATGGTATATTTCTATCTGGAGCATCCTCTCTCCAGCAGACCAAGCTGCCCTTGTTCTGAGAGTGCCCCACAATTAACAATTTCCTGTTTTATTAATTATTTCACTTAATTGGAGCAGCAGGCCCAGCGTGCTTTGGGTTGATGTTCCCGGCTTTTCTCATCAATCTTTCTGTATTTTGCATTGAATATGACTCTTGTGTGAAACGCATAGTTGTGATTTGCTACTGTATCCAGTTGGCAGCTTTATCATTAAAAAAATGTAATGGACTTTATTCATTGGGGAGGTTTGGGGTTTATAAGAAATGGAAATTGAATAGAATTCCTAGATAGTCTCCCTCCCTCCTTCCCTCCCTCCCACCATTCCTAATACCTCGCATTGGTATGGAATAAATCTTAGAATGAATGAGCCTTTAATTCTACATTATCTTTAACTAAAACCCATTGGCTATAACTACAGTCCCTTTTAGCGTTGTATATTTAGGTTTCTGACCAATGTGTATGGTAGTCTGAGCCTCAACTCCACTGCTTTAAAATTTCAAGAGGTCTCACTTCTTCATCCCGCCCTCCTCCCCGGCTACACACCACTACTTTAATTGTAGTGTTCAGTCTAATATCATGTATTTAACTTACTAATGCATTTAATTCTGCCTCTCATTGTTGGGTTTCCAGTGGGACCCCCTCCTACAACAGTCTCTTTCCAGCAATTTCCTTCTCTTGTTTTTTTAAAAAGCGTAAATAGTGCCTTTTTATTACATTTATGCACACGCGTGCACATGCATTGCACACCATAGCTTGCATGTGGAGGTCAGAGGGCAACGTGTGGGAGTCAGCTCATTCCTTCCTCCATGTAGGTTCCAGGAATCAAACACAGCTCATCAAGCTTGGCAGGAAGTACATTTCCCCACTAAGCCATGTTCTTCTCTTATTTAAATATTTATTATCTATTCATGTTTCCGGTGTCCAAACTCTTTTTAAATAATAGACTGGGATCCAGGTGAGTTTTTTGCAGCCACCCTGACTTATCAGTTCTGGATGGAACGACAAGCTCTAGGATCTGATGTGGGCTTGTAGGACCCCTAGAGACTTACTTAAATGTTCGTATACCTCTTGGCCCAAAGAGGTCCACAGATGCTCAGGGAACACTGTGTCACTACTCCTCAGGGGATGCTGGGACCAGTCATCTGCTCCAAGGCTAAGACATGGCCCCAAGGGGACTATGGGTAGTCTACTCGGTCTCAAAGCACAGTGCACACACTATTGGCTTGGGTACCTCCTGATCTCACATCTGCCCTTTTGGTTCCTACGATCATTGCTGTTTTGTTTTCCAGGCCTCCAGATCCTCTAGGAAAGAGTCAGAGTGGGGCTAGCAGGCTGGCATGGTGTTCAACCAGCTTCAGCGAAGGTGGAGTTGGTTCATTTAGACAGAAGCCATAGCTTGAGCAGCATCCCTGGATAGGTGTCTTGCCTCTGGGACCCCTCATGTCACATCCTCTGGTCATTCTGTCTCTAGGTGCAGACTCCTATGATGCTGCACCCCTCTGGCTAGCTCTGCTACTAATTAGTCCTAACTTCTCTCCTTCTCTTCTCCATTAATTTGATATTTATATGCTCTTGTACAGTGAAATGAAAGACCTGACCTACAGTCTTGATTTCTGAATGTTTAATGTAAAGTCACACTTTCAATGTTTCCCATGGCACCAGAACCATGGGATACCTCACATTTTCTTACCATTTTATCCACTGTTTGGTGCCCTTGCCTTGTATTTTATTTTGGATCTGTTTTTTAAATCCGTAGGAAATTGGCTTTGCTTTTCCAGTTATTATTCTTTATTTTCCTACTCCCTCACATCTTCCATTGTTCTACATCCCCTCTTCCATTTCCATTTCTTTTTGTGGCCTTTTGGATGCGAGTGGCTTCCATAGGCTCTTATACTTGAATGCTTTGTTCTTTGTTAGTGGAACTGTTTAGGAAGGATTAGGGGGTGTGGCCTTGTTGGAGGAGGTGTGTCACTGGGGATAGGCTATGAACTTTCAAAAGCCTAAACCATCTTCAGCTAGTTCTCTCTCTCTCTTTCTCCCTTCCCTCCCTTTTCTTGTCCCTCTCCCCTCCCCTCCCTGTCCTTCTCCCTCTTTCTCTCTCTGACTCTTGTTTGTTATCTCAAGATGTGAGTGTTCAGATACTGTTCTAGAGCCATGCTTGCCTTCTTGGTGCCCTGCATCCTGCCATGATGGTCAATGGACTCACCCTCTCAAACTGTAATCTCTCAATAAATTCTTCTGTAGGTTGCCTTGGTCATGGCATACTTATGTTTTGTCATAAGCAATAGAATAATAGTAAAGATTGTGAGGCAAGCGGAACTGTGTCACTAGACAAAAACTGGGAAGGTTGACCGGATTCAGAAACCTTGCTATTCTCATATCTGAGACCGGTAGGCATTTCAGCTACTTCTGACCCGGTTCCTGTCCTAGAGCATGTGACCATGACACCCCACATGAAGATTGTGATCCCTAGTCCTGTAGCTCAGAGTTCTACATGATAATGAGATATCTAAACGAGCCAGCCCCACGGCTTTAGTCAATAAGCTTCTCTCCATGGACATTCCTTCCTGCAAAAGGTATTTAATCTCTGGCCTACCCTGAATAAGTTGTAGGCATCCATTTCCCACGATGAACAATGAATAAACAGTATGGACAAGAATAAACAAGGACTGTCTCCCTCATAAAGAACCACCATGGGGGGAAGCGTTTGTCATACACAGCTGCACGCCCCTAAGACACCCAGGGATCATTCACTTTTTATGTTTGGAATACAGGGCTGCCATAGGAAAAATAAATCAAAAAGACAGCCGAGTGTATCAGTAACTGCCAGCCTGAAATTCAATGCACAATGTTGAAAAGCAGATTAGATACTGTAAGTAGAGATCAGCAAACTGGAAGACACAAAAGACAAAAATATTCAAAACAAACATCCCGGTAAGAAATGAACAGACATGACCCAAACCATTGTCAGAAACACAGGGGGAGTAATTCTTCAAATAAAATGAATATTCCCAGCAGCCAAGACAGAGGAAAGTGTTTTCAGTCTAACAGAATCCAGAAAGAAAAGAGAGTAGGCAGGTCTGCACTGAGAGAAGGGCGATTGGTGGTTTTGATTTCTTCCCCATGTTGTATCCTGATAGAGACATTGATTTCCCATTGCGTGCTCCTGGAAGGTAGCATGCCAGCCTAGCACCTCACCTCCAGAATCCCTGCCTTTCAGGGGTGATGCTCTCTAATTTGGTGAGCAATGCTAAGCCATCCATGGGGACTGGTCTCTTCCACATTCTCAGGTATTCCTGTGCACTCCCCCATGGATTTCTTAGAGTTACTTGAATTAGTATTTTTCTGATTCAAGCTAATGATTTTGTGCAGCCCCACCCCTTAAGCGCAGGGCTTTGCTTTCTTCTATGTAATTTTCTCATTTATAGCTCTTTGCTACTTAGTTCTTCATCAATGCATTTCCCTAACAGAGTCGGAGGATTCCCAGCATGCTTTGCATTTGCACACCTGTCAGTGTTTTCTGTAGTAACTGTCCTCCATCCACCTGGTCCACTAAGTCCTTTTCTGAATACAAATCCTTAACTTAATATACTCAGTCATTTTATCAAATTTGCCGTGTGATTTGTGCCTTTATTTCAGAAGGATTTTCCCAACCCAATTCATCACACTACCCAACCTTTTCTTCTTGTGACTTCACAGTTTTCCTGCCTCATTTGGTTTTTATATGGACAGATGCCCCTCTTCCTGGTGTTGGGCTTAGGCATCTCATTGAATTTCTTTTCCATGTATAAAGTCAATTTTCCCAAGATCATTGGCAAAATACACCCTTCCATTGGTATGTGCCACTGCGCCACTAACAAGCACTGAGTTCCCATAGTGCCCTCTTTGAGAACTTGCTGTTCTGCCCGACTCATCTATTTGTCTGTTCCAGACTCAATGCCACATTCCCACGACCTTGAAGACTGACTTAATATGTGTTAATTCAAACCATCTGTTCCTTGTTTGTAAGATCAACTTGAGTATTAGTGGACTTTCATTCTCCATGAAGTTTTCAAATAAGTTACTCAATTTATAAAAACAAAAATCAGACTGAAGTCTGATTGAGCTCTCGCTGAATTTATAGATCTGTTGGGGATAGTTGACATCTTTGTGGCAGGAAACCACTTCTCCCAAAAGTCTGGGTCATCTCTCCATTCATTCAGACACAGCTTCTATTCTGTCTCTCCACCAGAAACCTTCAGATTACCGGTCCATCTGATTTGTGAACACCCAAGCATGTGCTACCCTGTGAGTGGGCTGACTTCAGTCATATTTCTCGCTGGTATAGGACACGACATTGAAGGACTGAGTAGGGATGTGGTGCATGGTGACACCTGTAGCACTTTGGAAGCTGAGGCAGGAGGATGGCGAGTTCCAAGCCAGACTGGGTTATATCGCAAGATCTGGTTGTCTTAAAACTATCCAGTTTGAAAAAGTCGCGTAATAAATTCTTATTGAACAGTACTTTTGGCTCCAACGCTCTATGGAACCCACTATGTACCTCAGGTAGACCATCTCATCGGGATGACATCTTGTCCTTCCCCCTCGAAGTCTTAAGTCCTTTGTGCTGTTGACCGTGGCATCCACCAACGCCAGTGAAATGGGCATTCTGTCTCATGGCCTCTCCATGGAATGGCTTTACAGGTTTTCTGACTGGCTGCAGATGTTTGTTACTCAACAAGTTCAAAGAAGGGAAATTCCCCCTTGTTACTGTGCTAAGTATTTCTTCAAACGTAGTAAACACTACTGAGTACTTTCCCTCCGTCTGTTGAGACGTCTGTGTGCCGTTTTCTTCCACCGTCTATTGTTCTCTGAATGAATTGAAGCAAATCCCACAACTATAACTGTGTGCCTGCGAGGGGCGGAATTCATTCCTTCATAAAGTTTCAGACACGCATGGCCGTGGGACCACACTCGTAATATTAGTACTCAGGAGGCTGAGGTTGGAGGATCTTAAATTCCAGGGTAGCCTGGGCTACATAATGAGACCCTCCCTTTAAAAAAATGAGTGGTTTTGGGGGCTGGAGAGATGGCTCAGAGGTTAAGAGCACTGACTGCTCTCTCAGAGGTCCTGAGTTCAATTCCCAGCAACCACATGGTGGCTCACAACCGTCGGTAATGGGATCTGATGCCCTCTTCTGGTGTGTCTGAAGACAGCTACAGTGCACTCACATAGATAAAATAAATAAATAAATATTAAAAAAATTTTCAAAAAAAAGTGTTGTTGTTGTTTTCTTTATGTAGGGGTTGGAGAAATGTCCAGAGGTTGAATGCTTGCTTCTCTTGAGAGGACTCCAATTTGGTTCCGAGAGCACACAGGGAGTGTCTCACAATTGCTGGTGAGCCTAGCTCTAGGGAATCTTTATATGAGTGGCATTCACACAGAGAGACACATAGATATGCACTTAAATAAACATAAATCTTTAGAAATGGGGGGCACTCACATGATGCACAGACACACTTGCAGGAAAAATACCCCCACACATATAAAATAAAAATTAAAAGCAGTGCAAAGGCCTGTGGTCAGATGTCCCAAATCATTTTAGCTTCCTTCCCTGGGTTGATAGCATTGATTCTGAACTCAGACATGTGCTCTGCAACCAGGATAAAAGGCTTCAGAAATTCTGATAATAACCAGGGCCACTTACCAAAAGCTGTGCCATTATCTCTCTGAGAACATCCAGCAATTATATTTGCAGTTGGTGTGATCTTAAAAAGTGAAGAGGAGAAACGGTGTGTAATGGCATCAGGAGTGCCCAGGTAAAATGTCAGCCCAGCAGTCCCCTCTCCCACCCCTGTCAGCGTGTCCCTCCCAAATTTAGCCGCTGGAACCATCTGAATGAGCTTAACAAGCCATTTCTCCAAGCGTCCTCCGAGTCTCCTTTGGCTACCACCATCAGCTCATGGATTGGACTCATCAGCTGGAGGGATGGGAGACATTTGGTACACCTCTTAACCCTGAACTCTGAATCACGGTGTTCCACTCCAAGCAGCTTTAGGCGATGATGGAGACCCTGAGGGTGACTCAATCAAGCTAGCAGTCCGGCTGCAGACCCCAAGACAGAGTAACTCTCCGGCAAAAGTAAATGAAAAGAAAAGCAGAACGCCATTTCTCCTTGTGGCCAGGCTCCTGTCAAGCTTAGTGGCAGATCCCTGGCCTCCTACTTCTCACTAAACTTTGCTGAGGAGCTTCCTGGGCACTGGGCTGCATGGCAGCCAAGTCAGCTGACCGCTGAAGGGTCACCCTGTGTGTCTCATGAAAGATGCGTGTTTGCTGACCGTGGGAATGGCCCGGGCTTGGAGAAGCATCTTCCGCTTCCCCATCTCTGTCTCAGTGACTCCAGGAGTCTCATCCGCCTCCCCTCCCTGGCAGGAAGCCTTCTTTAGTCTCATTTGTTCCTGATGTGGTTTCTGTGGTTTCCAAAGAGAGCAGAAATGCCCAACCATGCTGGTTTCCTCTTTTTCTACAAACCCACTATTATCTCCCTGGCGTTTTCCTTTGAAAACGATTTCTGGGTTGAGAAATGCTTGTGCGTGTGTCTGGAAGATGCAGCATGACTCCCCTGCATCTCTCACACTGCCGGGCACCCCGAAATGTTGCTGTTTGCTTTGTGGGCATCATTTTGGCTGCCAAGCTCTCTCTGGTGGGCATAGACAACGTGTCTGCTCTCTGAGGAAGCATTTCCCTGTGGCTGAGGATGGGGCAGGGCATGGACTGGGCCCACAGCTAGGAAGGCATGGGGACAGTGGCCAGCTGTGACTGCTGACAGTCTGGGATATCACGTGTCCAGGTCCTTGACTTCTTTCTTAACAGGAGCACCCCCAAGGCTCCTTTGGGTCTCAATGATTTTATTTCCTTCACACAAGGTAGGATGCCCTATCCCCAGTCCCCAGGGACCCACCCTCACCCCACTCCCAGGAGTGTACTCCCTTTACAGAGTTCATGTGATAAGTGTTCATCTTATGTCATTTTCCAAGTGAGACATCTGGGCTTCAGGAAACTGTGAGTCAGAACAGTAGGACTCACTCAAAGCCTTCTCTCAGGCACATTATGATAAGACCCAGAAAAGACCCCAGATCACTCTCCAGTGTCATGGGAATCTTTCCCGATAGAACCTGGGGCAGTCTTTAGTTCTTCTGTGTACCTGAGCCATGGTGTGAGTGAGGTCTCTAAGCAGACCAAGTTAGAACATGCTTCTTGATACATAGTTCCCAGGTCATTGTTGGTCAGGGGAAATTTTGGCCTGGTATGAGAGTCATGGCAGTGACTTGGAGGAGAGCAGAGAGAGGATTGACTAAATAAACACAACTGTACAACTGCAAAGCAGTGGAGGGAGTGGTAAGCTCTGGGCTCTGTCAGCAGAGTCCCAGGGTGGACCCCTGAAGGTCGCCTGTGCTGACCTGATTCCATGGGCCTGGGACAGTGTTGTGGTGCTGTCTGCCCCCTTTGCGCGACCCCAGTACTGTCACATTTAAGACATGGGTGTTTTGGTTTTCTTTTTTCATATCTGAAAAGATGGCCTGAGATCTAGATCCTATACAATGCTCACTAGAAAGGCTTTTCCAGCCTCGAGCATTGGTACCCATCTGTTTCATGAAGAGCCATGAGGTTGTCTGTGTAAGTCAAGAAGTGGTTGGAGATCGTGTGTGGGCAGGAGAGTGAGGGGTGGAGGATGCCCACAATGGACCAACTGAGAGGAAATGTAGACTCATGTAAGAGGCACTACCAGGGTGGGCATAACCCATGCCCAACCCGGGTAGGAGGCACTGAGGAATTTACTGGAAGTTCCCTGCTACCAGCAGCCTGGAAGGAGCACTGTACAACAGGCCAGAAAGAAAAGTTTGGTTGGAGGGTAGACAGACAGAGGTGGGGGGAGACAGGAGACTGGAGGGTCACAGGTGATCTGTGACTGTGCTCTGTTAGGGTAACCCCCAGAAAACAAATACAGAGCCCATGCATGCCCTCTTCCTAAGGTGGCTACTATGAAGACCTGGCCTGTCTCCACCCCTAACAGGACACTTTCCTCCTTGACCATGTGACATCCACGGTCAGCCATCTGTCCTGCTGACTCTCCAGCACCCTTTGATGAAACACACAGCTGGGCTGGAGGTGCCCAACAGGAGACTGCTGATAACTGCCACTGGCAGGAACCACACAAACCCCGATGTGTGTGTGTGTGTGTGTGTGTGTGTGTGTGTGTGTGTGTGTGTTAGAGGAAAAGATGGCTCACAGACATCCTGCTTCCAATAACGGGATCGTCCCTTCTTTGCTAAGCAACATAGTAACACCTTGTATGAGCCCTTAATTTCGGGGGTGAAGGCATGACTGAATGTGAGGTACGGGGAAATTAGGAAACCAGGAAAGGTTCCTGAGTATTTAATGACCAAAAAACAGTTCCAAATCAAATGTACAAAAAATCTGGGTGCTCACTCATGTTCCATATGGGGCTTTGCTACAGCCTTGGTTCTGAACATGCAGCATGCTCACTTTGCACTGAACATGCCATCACATCATGTAATCTTCACTGCACATGCCACCATCACACCATGTGCATGTGGTCCTCACTGCAATGCCACAATCACACCCTGTGCATGTGGTTCTCACTGCAATGCCACCATCACACAATGTGGTCCTCAGTGCACATGCCACCATCACACCATGTGGTCCTCAGTGCACATGCCATCTTCACACCATGTGGTCCTCACTGCACATGCCATCACACCATGTGGTCCTCACACACGATGTCTGAAATGCCTCAGCTCAGATGCACAACCATTGTATGTTATGGACTGCAGTGTTTTTACTGTCTATACATAGAAGCAGTTTAAGAAGGAAGAGTTTATTTTGGCTCACAGTTGAAGGGGATCCTAGCCCATCATGGCAGGGCAGGCGTGGTGGTAGGGGGGTGAGGTAACTGGGTTACATTGCAACTGGAGTTAGGGAGCAGAAAGTGAGAAGGAAGTGGGGTCAAGCTACAAAGTCCTGACCCCAACAACCCACTTCCTATAGTGAGACTCCACCTCCTAAAAGTTCTACAAACCTTCCAAAAACAGCGCAACCATCAGGGTCCAAGAATTTGAACACATGAGCTTGTGGGGGGCAGTTCACATTCAAACCATGAGGGCTGTCATATGGCTGGAGAAGTTTGGATTTGGGCCAGCTTCACAGCCTGAGAAGCCAGTTCATAGCATGCGGGTATCATCCCCCAAGCAGAGCCTGGCACCACTGCAGAACTTCTTGCCTAACTGCCCTGGGTAGAGTTAGGACAATGAGTTTTGTTGTTATTGGCTTCTGTGTGTGTATTGGGGGATAGATGGTGAGTTGTTGAGGCAGAGCCGAGAACAGCTGACATGGTTGGTGGAAAGAATGTGGGCTTAGGACTCACATCTTGGAGACAGTGGCCAGTGTCAGAGACATAGATGCTATAGGGACGAAGCTGTACAAACACAGAGCAGAATAATAGAGACGTGATCTCTACAGATAGATATGTAAGTTTGGAGGTATAGGAGATAGCATCAAAGTCCCACAGAACTTGCACTCGTGACTTTTGCCTTCAGGAGTGTGGACACAGCACTAGAAGGTGAGCTGAGTATCTAGTGAGTCCCCAGGTGATGCTGACCTTGCGTGTCCAGGGACTCCATTTTGAGAACTTCTGCTTAGAGTCAGTAGATTCATACCCAGAATTAACAGCTACAATGCTGACTTTCAATTTGTTGGCTGGGAGAATGGAGTAGCATTACTTCAATTCCCTCATCTATAAAACTGGTACCCAAAGCGTCCTCCTCAGAAAGTCATTGTAACGGAGAGATGAGGATGCAGAGAACTGAGACTTATTTGTCTCACCACTTTGGTTTCTCTGGGGCCAAGTTCTTAGGGCAGAGTCAGCCCTGGAGACTTCAGAGGGCACATGAGAAAACACGATAGGGTACTGAGCAAGTGTGAGCTAGTCTGTTACTCTCACACAAAAAGCTAGATCAAAGAAAGAACTCTGCTCAATCTCCTTCTAACTCCCATTCCTAGACTCTCTTGGTCTATTAAGAGGAGGTTATTTGGGGTTTGTGTTTTAAATAACACACCTTCAGCAGTTCCCAGGGCCTCAGGACCCGTGCAGTTAAAATGGAGTAAGCAGAAAAACGCCCTTGCCAGGGTTAGGGTCATTGTCAACATCAGACACAGCCATTAAATGGTTTCTGACAGAAATGTACTATATGCAAAAATGTAAGATGTGCAGGTTTTGAAAGCGCTGGTTACCAAGGAACTGTCACAGTCATGATTCAGAATGAGTGGTGTGATGTCTTGGTTTCAGTAGCAAGTGTGTTCTGGTATTCTCCTCCCATAGAAGAGATTAGACCTCCTGTGCACGTTCCTCTGCACTACCCAGTTAATAATATGAGATTCTGAACTCAGATTTACACTGGGAGGAATTTTTAGTGAATATAATGACACCTTCGAACTTTACCTGTGGGTTTTCTCCCACAGTACACCCCAGGCTGAGTCTGTGGTGGGAACTGAGGCTCCAAAATGGGGGGATAAGACCTCATAACATGGGACTTGGCTGCCTTGTGGCCTGGGAACTAGGGAAGATGTGGTACAAGAGACAGGCATCCTCTAGGGATGCATCTGAGGGCCCCCAAGCCCCTGGAAACTTCTGCAGTGAGCAAGCATATGCTGTGTGCCAGGAATAGGCACTGTTTGACCTTTCCTTCCATTTGGCACCTGATCACCATGCCAACCACCTACACTTTGCAGGGATTGTGTTTAAAATGTCCCACAGACTCCTGTACCTGAACACTTGGTCTCCTGCTAGTGATGCTGTTGTTCAGCCTTGGCCTCACAGGAGGATCAACGGTTGAGTTGGGAGGAGCAGTTCTTGGAGGCTGTAGTTGCTTCTAGTTTTGATCTTTGTGGCCAGAAGCAGTGTGAGAAGTCTGTTGTACAGTTGCCATACATTCCCAGCCATGATGGACTGCAGCTCCCTTGGGAACCAAGAGCACAAAGAAACCTTTCCATCCTCCGTGGGTCCTGTCAGATACTTGGTCACAGGGAGAGAGACGCACTAAGAGGCTGTGTGTCCTCCCAACCGTCGACATCTGCGTGCATGAACATGTCACTGAAAACACAGCACGTGTGCTCTCTGTGTGTGAAAGCTCTCAAGTTGGAGAGACTAATTCATTCCAGAGTTCTTACATCCTCAGCTGCTCTTGATGCCTTTACTGCTGCAAAGCTTGCTCATCCCCCACTGCCTTGGGCACATCTCCCTTCTTTGACTTCCACCATGGACTATCATGAGTGAGAGAAAATAGACCTTGATCGTGACCCATGGCTTTACCCCTCCCTGGTAGCCTGGCTATGAGGAGTTAGTTCACCTCGTTGTGCCTTGATCCCCACCTGTAAAAGAGAAGCAACAGGAGCTCAGAGGGCTCAGCCCAGGTGAGGGCTCAACATGCCAGTGCTTAGAACACCGCGTAACATGCAGAGACCGCATGAGGGTTTGATCTGTGACCCCTGTGAATGAATTCATTAATAAGACTGCCCCATGAGTGGGTTGAAATCCTTTGGCACTGTGTGCTTTAGTACTCAACTCTTTTCAACCGATTTCCGTGAATTTTATAATATAAATATTTCTGAGAACATTTAATCTCAGTTCATCTGGACATATATTTTAAACATTTTTATTACCAAACCTTTTGAATGTTTATTTCATGATCGTCCCCATCCCCATTAGTTGAAAGCTCCTAAGTTAACCCTACCTCCAAATTCTAATATCCAATTCGACTTTAAGACTTGAATTGATTCACTATTATAGCTGGACTTTTAGAATGTGGTGTTTTATTTTCTACACCTTACAAATCATTCAACTATTGGATAATTTAGTTTATTTGTTTCATAACTATTAATGGAAAGAGAGCTTGAAATTCTGACCTTTCTCCAGCTTTACAGTAGATGACAGATGTTATATTGGGGCCATAAATACAGAGAGACACATTCCTGCCTTAACATGTATCAAGAAATTCTTTATGAGCTCATGAAAAATACAATCCCCCGGTGAATTCTACTTTGCATGTTGAAAGGGGCCTCGTGACTTACAAAGATCCTGTCCATCCCCTGGGATTCCCCAGACAGCAATGGAAGTGGCTGGGACAACAGTGAGTGATGTCCTGTAGCAGGCCCTGTCACCTGTATTCTCCTGATTGCATCACTGTACAGGGGAGATAATCACACAGCAGCTCTGAGGGGTCTTCCTGCTGTGGCATTTCCTGCTTTGTGGGGCAGGGTAGACAGTGGCCCAATAGGGGCTGGTATCCCAGTCTCCTGGCCTGCAGCAGACCAGCTGGGCATGCAAGCTCTGCTGCTAGCCTAATGTCCTTCACCTGTGAGTCCTATAGTCCGTTCTTTTAAGACGATGGGTTTCCCTCACACCTGACTGTGTGTTTTTTCTAAGCTTTACTTATTTATTTAATTTTATTTTTTGTATATGAATATTTTGCCCGCCTTTAAGTCTGTTCCACGTGTGTGCTTGGATATCAGAAGAGTGTGTTGGATCCCCTGGAACTGGAGTTACAGATGGTTGTGAGCCTCCGGTGCTGAGAACCAAACCTGGTACCTCAGCAAGATCACCATGGAGTCATCCCTCCAGTTCTCTTCCCACGTCTTCTGGTGCGATGTCTGTCTTCCTTCTGGCCCTGCCTGCTGTGTCTTTCCACCTCATGGGTCTTTTGGTGCTAGAGCTTGTCATATTTCTTTCTCTTTGTATCAATTTTAAGCCAACCACACCAAAAGCCTACCTTTTAAAAGTATTATTTATTATTGTTGTTGTTATTATTTTATGTGTGTGTGTGTGTGTGTGTGTGTGTGTGTATGCGGTATGTGCACGTGGGCACATGTGTGCCACAGTGCATGTGTACAAGTTAGAGAACAGCTTTGAGGAGGTAGTTCTCGCTACCTTGTCAAAGCAGGTTCCTCCATTTGTTTGCTGACTGTATAATTACATGCCAGGCTAACCGGCTCCTGGGAGCTTCCCTGTGTCTGTCTCCTGACTCACAATGGGAATAACGGTCTTACAGATGCATGACACCAAGTCTGATTCTTTTACACAGTTGTGAAGTGGAATCAGGTTGTAAGGTTTGTGTAACAATACACTCTCTGCCTGCCGAGCCGTTTTGCCAGCCCCTGCTCTCTTTTGAATACTAAGGACCACACTATTTAGATTAATCTCTGTGCACATTCCTTTTAATTCTGAAACCTTAGTGTCCTAGAGAAAATGTTACCATTTCACTACAGAATTTTATCAAAGAGGTTTCAGAAGGTAGGTGTTTTGTTTTCTTTTATTTTTTGCCAATAGCATGTCTTTATTACTGTAGCTCTGCAGTATAACTTGAAATCAAGGATAGTGATACCCCCCATAGTGTTTTAATTATTCAGGATTGGTTTAGATATCCTGATTTTGTGTGTGTGTGTGTTTTCATATGAAGCTGAAAATTGTCTTTTCAAGATCTGTGAAGAATTGTGTTATAATTTTGATGGCAATTACATTGAATCTGTAGATTGCTTTTGGTAGAATGGCCATTGTTACTGTGTTAATCCTACTGATCCATGAGCATTGGGATATCTTCGCATCTTCTGATACCTGCAGGTTTTTTTCAATGTCTTTTACATTTTTATCATACAGGACTTTCTCTTGCCTGGGTAGAGTTATCTCAAGATATTCTTTATTATTTGAGGCTATTGTAAAAGGTGTTTCCCTGATTTACTTCTCAGGGCCGGCTGGTATCAGGATCTGTGGCAAAGCAATGAGTAGGGGAGGAAAGTGAGGAGGGGAAGATCTGTGTGATTCACTGGAGATGGGGGCAGGGTGGACAAGAGGCCTCAGCAGTTGGTGTGCTGCAGAGACAGGGATGGGGGGGTTGTGGGTAGAGGAGATTGGATTCGGAGGAGAGGGGAAGAGGTGAAGATCTGCGGTTGTCCTACTTATTTCCCTTTCCAGAGTGGTCTGTAGGTCCCCAGGGAGCACCTGCTGGAGCTGCAGGATGCTTCCCTAGTAGGAATTTCATGAGTGATTTCTAATGTCATTAAAAACAGGAAGTGTAGGTTCTCAACATCAACATTCTTTTAAAAGTTGATTACATTTATTCATTCATTTATTCATTCATTTATTCATCTATCCATTAATTCATTCATTCAGTATTCATTTATCCATCCAGTCATTCATTTATTCACTCAGTCTCAGTCATTCATTTATTCATTCAAAAATCCATTTATTCATTCAATAATTCATTTATTCATTCAATCATTCATTTATTCAGTCATTCATTTATTCATTCAGTCATCCATTTATTCAGTCATTCATTTATTCATTCAGTCATCCATTTGTGTGGAAATTACATGGTGGGCAGAGGACATCTTGCATGAGTTGGTTCTCTCCTTCCATCACATGGGTCCCAAGGGTTGAACTCAGAATGGCCATCAGGCTTGGTGGCAAATGGCTTACCTGCTGAGCTATCTCACTGGCCCCTCATCTCTGATCTTGAAATTACATAGCTCATTTCAAAGCTCTGCTTTTATAACGTGTTTTAAAAGTACAGATGAACTAAACAGCCTTGAAGTTCAAGCTTTGATGGTAGCTTTGATTGAGGCCCCTTGGTAGGTTCCTGGAAGTGGGATTAGACTAAAACAGTGAACATTCCCAGTGATGGGACGTGTAGCCCAGTTGCATTTCATTAAAAAAAAAAAATACCTGTTATAAGCTCATTTCTCTTTCCCATGATAGTCTCTATGACCAGACCTGCAGAGCCAGGCTCAGCTCTGCTCTTGTCTATTAGCTAACCAGTGCAGACTTGCTAAGCAAGGAGGCTACGTGAACACAGCTCCATTCCCAGCATGAGGGCGGACTGTGGGACGATCAGCCTTTCTAATTGCTGTTAGCTACTCCAATCTGGTCATGTGCAAGCAGCTCCTAACCTGAATCCAGATGCCGTGAGCCATGAAAATAGATAACCAAGACCTAAGGGCCAAATCGTAACAACTACCTTTGGTTGGATTGTGACCTTCCTCTCTGCTCTAACTTTAAAAGACTGGGAGAAATCAGATGGCTACCCCCACCCACCTACCCCTAAGCTTTTTCCTTGGATCAAAGCCCTGCAGAGGTTGGTGGGTCTAAGGCTTGGGGAAGCAAGCCCACTCCCCATTCCCCTTCAAGATAAGTTTAAAGTTCTACCTAACATCTGCCTCATGGACCTTGCCATGTGGGACAGACCAGGCTAAGACACCTCCTGTGGAACACCCCGCCACCCCTTTGGAAATCTGTGAGTCAGAATCCCATTTGTTCCAACAATCTGATGCCCTGCTCCATCAGCCCAGGATTAAATACCTATAGCCCAGAAGCTACCTCAGGATGAACAGGGAAAGTTCTAGAATGAAGTCATGCAGGCTTTGAAGACCCACTCATTTCACAGGAGGAGATGGCTGTACAGAAACGGTTGGCTGTAGGATGCTCTGAAGCGTGCACTAACACATACCGCACTCCCAGGGTTTTTGTACTATCAGTGAGGAGTTACTGGGAACTTTGTATCTTCTGGATGTTAACAAATAAACATTTGCACATACTTATTTCTTGGCAAGGAAAAAAAGCTTATCAACTGCCTTTGTGAAACAGATTTCATTCAGAAGAGAATGTCCACATACATAGGCTTAGAAAGTCATGTAGCAGCATTAAACATGCTAAAGCCACATGTCCAGCCCTATCCTGTCACCTCAGGTACTTCCCAAGCTTGTACCCCTCTGTTCTGCTGTTACATGCAAATTTAATGCAAATGAAATGCAAATACACGCAAACCGCATTCAGATTGCTCTGCCTGCCTCTTACCGGCCACGCCAGAGGGACCAAGGCATCTAGGCCATTCTACTTAAATAGCTGTAGCCGAGACTGGGAGAACTGCTCAGCCAGGACCTAAAGGAGCCAAGACTGGAGTTGAGGCAGAGACCCAAGGGCTCACAAGACCAACCGGTGTGACACCCACTCCACAGTGTTAAGGAGGATTACTGTGCCTTCCTGACTAGACTTTACTGAACTGCTCCTGCTTCTAGAGTCAGAGCCCCTCAGCAGCCCCACTACAGTCAACCTCCCTCCCCAGGATGCATCAACTGCCCTGGCCATGGGTGAAGCCAGCTCTTATTGGTGGAACCTGGTCATGGTTTCCCAGGGATTCTGGGAAAGGGAAGTCTGGGACTTGGGGCTTTGCTTCATCCTAAGATGCCTGAGGTAGAGGATTCCTAAAGTTCAGGAATGGTTTTAGGTTCTTGGAAACCACTCAAACAAAGAACGCTCACCTACCTCCCAGCAAAACTAAAGAACACTCTGACCTCTATCCTTAAAACTCTTCAGAATTGGTGACTTGAAAGGCACAGCGGAGCACTTGCTCATGAAAGAAACTGTGAATTGGGGCTGGAGAGATGGCTCAGCGGTTAAGAGTGCCGACTGCTCTTCTGAAGGTTGTGAGTTCAAATCCCAGCAACCACATGGTGGCTCACAACCATCCGTAATGAGATCTGATGCCCTCTTCTGGGGTGTCTAAAGACAGCTACAGTGTACTTACATATAATAAATAAATAAATCTTAGAAAGAAAGAAACTGTGAATCTCTTGTGTCTACAGCCCTGTCCCTTTTACCGAAGGCCACAGTAGAAGCATTTAAATTTATCTCTTCTGCGTACAACCCTGTCCCCTTGGGAGTTTACTGATGGCCACAGCAGGAATGTCTCAACTTCCTGCAAACTTTCTCTTTCCTGATGGCTGCTTTGCTAGCATTTTCTGCCACCACATTGATGGTCCCTCCTCTGAGTTCTCTCCAGGCCTGCTGATGTCACCCTAACAAGGTTACCTTCACACACACACACACACACACACACACACACACACACCGTCAATCTCCGCAGCTAACTCTTTCCCACTCTTACTTCACTCTGGAGTGTGAGATTTGAGTTTGGCCCTGGCTTCAGTGTAGAAATGACTGATTATCTCCCCCCTAATAAGAATGTCGAAGAGCAGGTAACTAATTGGTAAGACTAACCAGAGCCATTTTCTCTCCTCAGATTCTTGCTCTCTAATTTCCGGCCTGTCCATCAGCCACAGAAGTGTGTTAGCCATGGCTGTTCCCATGGTGGTTAAACATTACAATAGATATGAAATGTTTTTCTATTTTAGTGAGTGAGTGCTTCAGCAAGGGTTGCAAAGCATGCTGTGTCCCAGAAGCCCTGTAAATGAAGGGAACACATAGTATAAAACGGGCAGACGGTCCTCTGGGGATGAAGGGTCATTTCATTGACCACTAGTGCCAGAGTAAGTTCCTAGTCAGAATCACTTAACATTTAGAGCAGAAAGAAAGAAAAGTATTTCTCGATGGGGCCATCCAAGGAGAAGTTGGACAAGCCTCCTGCACCCCACCCAGTCCCCTTCAGAAGGATCCCTTCTTTCTCTGAAGACTGCATTGTCCTAAGGGAGCTGATTGCCTAACAGAATATTTTCCTCAAATTGTCTTCAGAACATTTGGTGAAATCGCCTCCAGCTAGGTTGTTGACAGACAAGGCCTGTTCCTTTGAGGGCCTTTGAGTATCTGAATGTCTCTGAGAGAGTCCCCATTGTCCCTGGAGGTACTTCAGAGCAGCGAAGGGGTTCCAGTGAGCAGAGGGAAACAGAAGTTGGAACCGAGGGCACCACAGTCTTAACATTTCATGCTCGTGGTAGCAGATTGGCTCCTGGATTGATCCTTAATTACACTTGAACATGCAATTACTATATAATTAAAGTATAATTATGCTGTCAAAGAATAATCGTAGACTTGGTCAGCATAGCCATTACAAAGTGGAAAGTGCATTTTTTTTATAAAGAGAATTTTAAAAGTCCCTTTCTACACGATATGCCTAAACCTTTCATCGTTGTTGTCTGGCTGGGCTTTTTTCCAGAAGCTTCCAAGCTGCCACACTTTTAAGGTCCATTGTATAAATATTAGCTTATCACTTACTTGGGGCTTCTGAAAACACATTCTTAGTTGCCCGGTGTGATCTAGTTTTTACTGTTTGGGAAATAGATAATAAATTCTCCATGCTTCTGAAACACCCATAGTTCCAAGAGCTCATAAACTTATAATTATTCAAGAAGGTGAATTGTCAACTCTTCTTGTGGCACTGGAGACAGAGAGAAGGGGGAGGAGAGAGGGACCGAGGAAGGAGAAAAATAGGAAAGGAAGAAGCAAACAGAGTTTGCTTTGGAGCTTCTGAGGACCTTCAGCGACTATCTCTGTCTCACCCTTTGCCGGGTCCTTGTCTCTTTTTGTCATTTCTGTTCTCACCTTCCCATGTCTTCTTCCATTGCATACAGTTAAGACAGACAGGACACGGGTAGAGTGTTCTCCCCTCTCTGCAGATACTGTGTTTTCTGGAAGCGGAACTGTAGAAAGCTGCTTCTCATGAGGTCCCCAAACCTGTATCCAGCACATTCTGAAACACTGCTCCCACGTGATAGGGACTTCAGCATGAACTGCTGGGTACTCATCTATGATGTCCAAAAGTCAGTCTGTGCTGTGACGGTGTTGCCCAGAATCCAGCAGAAAGCTGTTCCCCCTCTGTAAGAGGAGCCAGTGCTCCCCATCATCACTGCTGCCCTCCCCTTACAGTCATAAGAAGAGCCAGTGAGGAAGGGAGCGACTAAATTTCCACAGTTTGCTTCCAGGGATGTTTTAAAATAAAGCGGGCCATTATAGAAAATTAAATAGCAATAATAATGGCATAGAAAGCAATTAGGGCTAAAGTTATGGCTCGGAGGAAGGACACTCCTTAGTAGGTCGGAGACCCTGGGTTCCTTCCCTGGCACCATTGATCAACAATAAATTAAACCAGGGTTTGCATTCTTGTATCCTTGCCTGTTCATTTGGTATAATTAAAATTTAAATACACAGAAATTTGAATAAACAATCATAAATAGTTCCCGGGGCCCTTAGGACTCCCAGTCCACTGGGCAATCTCCGCTGTGCAATGGCCCAAACCCTGAAAATAACCTTTCCCTATCGGGCTGCTCCCCCAGCCTCAGCCTCCGTCTGGCTGATACTGAAAGCAGATCATTCGGGAAAACACACCACAGTTCATTTTACTGTGTGTAGTTGAAGCTTTGATTCCATCACTTGCAAGAGGAGGGCTTGGTTTTGTTGTTTCCTTGGGCGTGGCAGGGGCGTCGTCACCCACAGGTGCATTTGTCTTTTATAATTATCTTTCCTAAGTGGTAGGTCTCTGCGTGCTCTGGGGAGAAGAGAATCTTCTTTTGGATGCTGTACTGTGATAAATTCTTTGTAGTAATAGAATCAGCTAAGCCTGGCCTAGTTGTCACAACCTCAGAAGTTCATTGCCATCAAATGGCTGTTTAAAGTCTACAGAGATTGCTGAGTCTGGTTTATGCCCATCACGTGGATACAGATGAGCCTGGACTTACAAAGGGGGTGAGGTCCTGATGAGACCCTCAAAAACTGCAAGTATCACAAGTGGAAATGCATGGGAAGTAACATAGCCAACTTCCTGGCTGGACATGAACAATGGACATGCAGCATCCAATGCACGTATGCTGGTAACCCATCATCATAGAGAAGACAGGGAGTTGCTACTACTCAGCACAGTGGGGGGAGGGGGGACAGACTCCCTCCCCTGAACCCAGGAAAAGATCAGATGAGAAATTCAATGTATTGGGGCTGAGGAGATGACTCAGTTGATAAAGTGCTAGCTGTGCAAGCACAAGACCCTGACTTCTATTCTTAGAACTCACATGGAAAATCTGGGTATGGTTGGTGCATGATTTCAGTCCCTGCACTGAGGAGGCAGAGATGGCAGGGTCTCTGGGGTTCATCGGCCAATCAGCCTAGGTGCATCAACAAGTTCCAGGTCAGTAAAAGACTCCAGTTAAAGAAGAACTCTCTCTCTCTCTCTCTCTCTCTCTCTCTCTCTCTCTCTCTCTCTCCATGCGTCTACTGACTGTGTGTGACTTGGACATAGTAAAATAAAAATATGTCAACAAAAATATGTTGAGGAGACAGCTCAGCAGTTAAGAGCACTGGCTGCTCTTCCAGAAGTCCTGGGTTGGGCTCCTAGCACCCACAGGAGAGCTTACAACTCTTGTGTAACTGTTCCCCCAGCCTCAGCCTCCTATCCCAGGAGATCAAATGCCCCTCCTCTCTCTGATCTCCACAGGTATCAGGCACACATATGGTGCCCAGACATACACAGAGGCAAAGCACTCATACATATAAAGTTGTGTGTGTGTGTGTGTGTGTGTGTGTGTGTGTGTGTGATGGGAGCACTTTTTGTCTACTTTTTCTGAAATAAAGTTTAGGTAGACTAAAGCAGAGGTGGTGGAAGGTCCTTAAGGCATAAGGATCAAGACAGCATGTAAGGGAACAAGGCAGAAGGCAGGTCTAAAATTGTGTGGATGCTGTGGGCCTCCTGAAGCCCCAGAGCTAGAATGAGGTGGAACGGGAGTGTAAGCCTGGAAGGATCTGCCCCAAGGTCCTCCCCTTTTTCTGGGTCACCTGCCTCTTCTTGGCAGACAGCCTTTCTGTGCCCTTCTGGTGCAGCCAAGACTCAGTTCTCACCTAGCCAGGGCACCCCACAGCCTGTCAACACCACAGTCAAAGTTCACCACTACATGACACTGTATACCTAAGAAGAAAGCCTGTCGGCTCTAAGTGTTCACCCAGAGCCCCAGAACTGGTTGGCAGCAGGAAATAGGGTGAGTTTCCCTTGCAGGCACCCCAGTGCCAAACCAAACTCTATACAGAGCCTGGCAAGGTTGTCAGGCCTCCAAACAATTTCCTTCCCTTCCAGAACCTTCCTCTCTTTTCTTGTCTTAGTTTCTGCCTGAGCAATAAAAATAAGGGAGAATGGACCTCTCCTATGTTTATGTCAGAAAGACCTGAGACTAAGGTTTGAATGTGAAATGTCCCTCACAGTCTCAAATCTCTAAACACTCGGTCTCTAGATGGCTGTGCAGTTTGGGAGCTGTAGAACCTTTAGCAGACGAGGCCTGGCTGGTGAGGTAAGTCCCTGGGGTCAGTTCTGGCCTGAGCTCTGTGCTCTTAATCCACTCAGATGTAAGCAAGCAGTCTCATACTCCCATCACTACGGCCTGGAGCACAGAGACCTCCACCATGCCGTCCCTAATGGGATAGATTATATCCTCTCAAACCATCAAACCAGGAACCCAAACAAACCCTTTCTTGCTGAGTGTCTACTTCAGGGTTTTGTTTGTTTGTTTGTTTGTTTAAATTACAGCGGCAAGTAAAATAATTCATAAATATGTGAAAGAAACCTTGTAAAAACTCTAAACCCAATGGGAAGTGGTTTTGCTCTGCTGATAGCAAGCAAGGTTCAGCTGGCTGAGGACTAGTGGGATTGGTCCCTGTGGTTGCTGTGGAACCTGCTGGTGGCCCACAATGAGCTCTTGAGGTTAGAATCAAGTTGCCCAGTTTTGCCTAGCAACACCCACTTAAATCTATGGCAGCTTTTTACCTGTGTTCTTGGATGACAGGGTATCTTCTCTGGGTGAAGATCTGAGCTCTGTGGAGACCTCAGCATAATAATTCTTTGAAACCTTGCAAAAGTTCTCTGTACCTGTCAAACAGAGTGGCTGTAAATATAGTATTTTTTTTTGAAGACGAGAAATGAGAATAATTTGCAGCTATCAAGGGTCTGATTACTTATCCTACAGGCCAAAACTAGGAAAGGTCAGTGGACAGAATGTGTGGTGTGTTTTGCCTGTTATATATTAACTATTTATTGATTTTAAATTTTATATTTATCTGCATTT